>JAVTVY010030158.1:0-120465 GCA_036873755.1 Hanleya hanleyi | reverse complement strand
TTGCATGTGTGATACATGTGCTATCTTGTGGGCTGGATATTGTGGTACTTTCCCTAAAGGAGATAAGCTCATGGGGAAAGTTCAGACATATACTAAACCAGTTACCTAAGGGGCACCCTACATCCTGTTAGGACACGATACGACCATTGAAGGTCACGCCATCTTACCTTGTATCGTAGTATTTGTACAGATGCAGCATCCATCAGGTCATAGAGCTAATAACCAACGGATTCAATAGCAATCACTGGATGAGCACAATGCGGAAGCTTCCTGCAAAATATGAACTACCATCAGCACAGGACATCCTCAGAAGCAGCCCAATGGAAAAGGATAGTACTTCATGTTGACAAGTACTGGTTAGTCAACCTGCCATGTGCATGTCCAGCCCTCCAGACCTTTCATCCAGTTATGTGCCCTGTGTCAACAGGAAACGCCACATGGAGCCAAACATGAAGCATTCCATTGGATAGAATGCAAAAATTCGAGAAGGGAACATGATATACACCTGCGCAAAAGTTAAGCACCGAGACATGATATACACCTGCGCAAAAGCTAAGCACCGTCTTTTGACATGATCATCGCAAAACCCTGATCTGAATCCCCTTGACATGCTTGAGCACTTGTGGGACATGCATATTGGGTGTCCCTGACATACAGACAAGACAAAATTTGCTGCAACCAGTCCATGAGCAATGTGACCACGGTATTCCAATGATACCGATCAGGGGACCACGGTATTCCAATGATACCGATCAGGGGACCACGGTATTCCAATGATACCGATCAGGTGGTTGATTACAAGTATGAGGAGATCGTCTTTCGCGTGAGAGGAGGTACACCAGATACTGATAGAGTACTGTGTCATGGAAATGCATAGAACCATTGCTACTTTGTGATATCCTACATCATTTTTACCACGATGGATTTGTTTATAAGAGTAGCAGTGTATGTTGGTTCAGTAGATGTCCAGGTACGCACTGTCTAATCGCGTTAATCACAACTGTATATGCTTACGCAATACAACTGTTGATAAAATAGGACGGTGCTTCACTTTTGCGCAGGTGTATATTTATTCTCCTCTTAGTCTCATAGGGAACGTATCACAATTCAGTTGTTCAGAAACCTGTTTACCACTTTCGATTGATGAGCCAAATAATCCAAGAGCTGTTTTGTTACGCCACTGGATGTTCGGACGAATGGACTGCTAAATCACAGAGATGACGATGAACAGAGATAAAATGCATTTCAGGACTTGGTATTTTGTCACCAGATGAGATTGTAAACACTTGCGGCATTGTCGTCAGCTTTTACTGTCATTGTTATGAAATCCTGTCTTTGAGATGTAGTGGTGATCATTGACGCAGGTTAACCCTATGTCTGGGCTGGACGATTCGAGGACTGCCAACGCCTCCCTCTCCCTTAAACGATTAGTATTGCAGTATAGTCCAATCAACAGAAACATTTGGGTAAAATTGAATTGTTTATTATCCAAGAGTGGGTCGATATTACTTAAAAACAGCGAGAAATATCAGACACATGAATTCATGAAACCATATCGACATTATCGCATACGAGATATAGACTTGATTACCATTGCGATCCAGTGATGATCCATCAGGGGATTATGGGGATATTTTTTGTAACGATGCAGCATCAAATTCCATTACTGGATAGGAACATCTTTGAGCTATATATACCACATCTTAACCATACCTGGCCTGTCCCCCTCCCCCACGTGCTGTTTTGGAAAATGACGTCGGCCACATGGGCAAAAAAGCATTTAGCATTTTTTGTTAGAAGCTGGCAACTATGCTAGATATCTCCGGAATATCATACGCTAAAACGTAGGAGTAGATGCCCATCTCAAAATTGCGTTTTTCGGACATAGTGATCAGTTAGTAGTATATAATGTGCATCTGGAGCCATATTGACCTACTTTTTTCTTCCCCCCCGGGTAAAATTTAAGGGGATACCTGAGGAATGCATGTACTGACCTGTCTGTGGGGTTTTCCCGCCAGAATTTCAGTTCTGCGCAGGTATGAGATTTTGTGGCGGTGTGCGCAGGAGTGTTGTGCGCGGGTATGACGCCATTTCCGGTCTGCGTGAATCGGGCGTGTGTATTCCTCCGCCGTGATGCGGTCTGGTGGTGATGCGGTCTGCCTCCGCGGACAGAAAGTAGTCCCAAGTTCTCCGGCAATCTTCAGGAGCGAGAGGGGTCCCTAGTGTACCGATTGGATCGAGGGAGTGAAGCATTCGTGAAGGGGCATCCGACGGGATGGGTGTGACGTGGAAGTGATGTCATTCTGCGCATGCACAATGGACAAAGTGTATGGAAATAGACGTTTTGGGGTCTGGGTGGGCCACTATTGGTCCGATGGAGTCGTATGAGGTATCAATGTGAAGTATTCGTGAAGGAGCATCCATCTGGACTAGTGTATCGTTCGTTGTCCACATTCTGCGCATGCGCAGACAGGGAATTGTGGGGAAAGGGTACGGAAATAGACGTTTTGGGGTCTAGGTGGGCCACGAGTGGGCCGATTGGATCGAGTGAGGTATCAATGTGAAGCATCCGTGAGGGAGCACCCGACGGGATGGGTGTGACGTGGAACTGACGTCATTCTGCGCATGCGCAAGCAGGAATTGTGGGAATCGGGTTTGGAAATAGACATTTTGGGGTCTAGGTGAGCCCCTAATGATCTTATGGTGTCGTATGAGGTATTATTTTGAAGCTCTCGTGAGGGAGCATCCCCCTGGACTAGTGTGTTGTTCGTGTTCAACATTCTGCGCATGCGCAGACAGGGAATTGTGGGAAACGGTTATGGAAATAGACGTTTTGGGGTCTAGGTAGGCCCCTAATGGTCTGATGGGGTGGAGTGAGGTATCAATGTGAAGCATTCGTGAAGCAGCATCCTACTGGGTGGATGAGACGTAAAACTGACGTCATTCTGCGCATGCGCAGTATACCAAGTATATGGAAATAGACATCTTGGCGCCGACATGGGTCACTATTGATCCGATGGAGTCGTATGAGGTGTTATTTTGAAGCTCTCGTGAAGCAGCATCCGACTGTGCTAATGGTTCGTCCGTATTCTAGAGTTTGCGCATGCGCAGTCTGGCCGTAGTATAGAAAGCAGGCATTTTGGTGGTGCGTGGCAGTGTGTTTGACCAACCACTATGGGTCCGGTTTTGTGGTGTGGGTTGTTCGCACAGACGCCACTTCCGGTTTCACAAAAACTACCTCCGAACACAGAAGAGTTCCAATTTTTCCTTAGACATAGGGTCCGGACTTTCCATCCGGATTTTTCCTGGCCCGGCCCGCCTCGGCCACAGCGCGCGCGCGCGGGTTATCCGGTCGCACGCCTGCGCGGCATCACCGGAAGTGCGCGGGTGAATTTCGGGTCAAAAGGTCAAAGGTCACATCCAGGTCAAAAGGTCAAAGGTCTCCCTTCCGGCAATGCTCGGCAACAATGTTGCGGCATCGATATACAGAGCTTGAACACAAAAAGGGGACTGTAAATTAGCCTGGGAAGGATGGGCAGTTCCATTTGGACCAATTAGCGGTCGAGAAAGAGCCAATGAGCGATCGATAAAAGAACCAATGGATGAGTAATAGAATTTCGCTCACGTCTGCGCCTACATCCGGGTACTAGAATGCTTTCGCCTACGTCCGCGCCTACACCCGGGTTCTTGTTCATCCGGGTAATGTTTTCAGGACATTGATGGTTTACATTTGGCCCCATCCTAGGCCACTGATTGGCTACTTTCTCCGCGGTGTTCAAAGCCAGTTTCACCGAATCCCCACATGTCTGTTATAGCCTTCATGCATTATGCTCATATAGAAAACACACAAGACAGGGTTTTTTTGGTGAGATCTAATTTTTTTTTTATTCAACAATAACTAACAACAACAACGTGAGAACAACCACGTGAAAACTGAAGCCAGAACAGGGGGCTTGTACATTGAAATCGATAGAACTGAAGCACAGAACAGGGGGCTTGTACATTGAAAGAACTTAACTCCTTCTGTACCGGCACTTTTAACAGTTCCAAGCTGGTATCAACACTGTCATGTACATGAGTGAAGCCAATATATACTCATCATCGCCTCCATAGTTTCAAAGATTATACTCCAAGCTTTACAACAAGATATACTATGATGAAAATATCTATCTAGAAAATCTTTATTTTTGTATGCCAACAACAGGCAATCATTGAACTATATTTCTATCGATACAATTATACCGATACGGTACAGAGAGGGTTAAGCCTAGAACAGGGGGCTTGTACCTTGAAAGAACTTAAGCCCAGAACGGGGCTTGTACATTGAAATGATGGGCGGCCCAGTCATATACGAGTACATCGCGGTCCTCGGCCTTGGGGTACTCGTCACACATCTGTACGATGGTAGATAAGGTTCTTCCCCGGCATCGATGGTACAGGTAAAACAAGCAATATTGTCCGCACACGCTACTGGTCAGGCTTTGCAACTTTTGACTGTTCCAACACCACGTCTCTGTGCCTTGATCCATGAAGTCTGTTAAATCCGGATGGAGGGGTGGCAGGCCGTACGGGTCAAAGTATTCGCCCTGTTGTTCTGTCAAGTACACGCCCACCCAATGTTCACCGGCCCGATCCATGGGGTCCGTGTTGAGAACGTAAGCAGCAGGATACATACGGTCTAATGGGAACACATCTCGGGCGAACACCCCTTGAAAGACCATACGTGTCCCTGGGTCATTCTCCGGCACGGTGGTTATCTGGTCTGTATCCATGTTAGGTGGCAAAGTCACACAGGACGTTGCGCGCCTTTTCCACTTGAATGATGTTGTCAAATTCGGCGTAGCAGATCACATTGACGGTGGTCCCGAGGGCTCGTGCAAAGTGGATTTCCAACCGTAAATTGCCTTGCTTGGCCAGGGCCAGCTGATGGTCGTTCTCTAAGGTGGGGGTCAGATCGAAACAGAACAACGTGGATCCGTTCGCGTAGTCCTCACGACTGATCATATTCCCTTCGTCCTGGTCGATTTGAACGGTGGCTGTAAACAGGCTCTGATAGGCTCGAATGAAATTCCTGCGCCCAAAGTTCGGTGTTAAGGCCGTGGCAGAGACCTGTTGTCCGTCCACATGCAGGGCCACAAAATTGATGCCGAAATGTTGAAAGTCAAACGGATTCTCTGGGTAGGCTCCGCTGAAACTGGTATTTTCCACACAGGCCAGGATCAACCGCTTGGGTAGTTCTCCCAGGAACAGGTTTTCTTTGTTGGCGCTCATATTTCCAGCAGGCACAGAGAACACTTTGGTTTGTACACGTCGGATAGGGTACTGGGCTGGTTTTGTTTCCAAGGCTTTGAGGTGTCCCAATTGAAGGGCTGGATTCGGTTTCACTTTTCGGACATACAGGACTGCGTCTTGGATGACATTCTTATAGTCAGCTGCATGCCCCTCTACGTTAGTGGCCATCAAGGCGAAGGTCGGAGGCGCCCGTATCAGTCGGATTTTGATGGGGATCTTGTTCAAGAGGTACCGGTCTTGCATGAAAATGTCAGCGTGTAGTCGACCCATGAGATCCACCGAGGCGCCGTTCGCAGTGAAAGCCTTCCGTTTGTTATATCCTTCATTGTCCACCGTGTCCATGTGCTCGGCTGTGTCTTGGTAGAATAAAGCGGCTGTCAGCTGAGATTCTTTAGCCTCTCGTCCATGCGACCACAGCGTCTCGATGTAGGCTCGATAGGGGTACGTGTTGGTCGAGTCACTGATGAGTTTGTCGCTGAGAAAAATATCCACCTGTTGGAACATCGAGTGCAGCCAGAGATTCGTCTGGCCCACCGTTGCAGCTTGGATGATTCTGGAGCCATCCCCGATGACGACCTTGGCTTTCACATACAAGTATGTATGGGCTAAATCCACATAGGCCGTATCCGCATTACTGATGGTGAACTCGATGGGCCCTGTTTCGTTGATGCTGGAGAGCGGGAGATGCTCCACCCATAATCCTTGTTCGGCACTGGTCTGTGTGGGCGGGACGGTCCACAAATCAAATTCACTTTTGGTGGAGGGGCAGGACTCTGCGTGGATTAGGGACATGTTTAAGAAAAGATATACTGGGTCTTCGATGTGCGTCGTCGCTGGGTCGGACGTCGACTGGTGCGTGGTCTCGGTGGTGCAGATCTTTTATTCCCTACGGTGGGTTGTGCTTTGGCCACCAAGACGCCTCCTGCTTCTTGGGCCCGCCGTTTCAAGGCTTCTTTGGGTGCCGTACCCCCCAATACATCACCGGCCACTTGCAGTCCACTACGTATCGCTTGTTTGCCGATCGCTTTCACTCCACGCGTCACCAAGGGCAGGAACGTTTTGACGATACTCCCGAGTATGTTCCCCAGCCCATGTCCTCGTTGCATGCGTGCACCACTAAAGACCGGAAGGCCACCCCCGGCATGTTGGGCATAATAGCCCATATAGCTGCGTGCATCACACTCGTAAGTGTCCAGAATAATAGGAACTGTGGACACTCTCGTGTTCTGGCACATGTAGGCACCGTCGTGATATGACTGAAACAATGTTGAAAACGACGTTAAATCCTACTCACTCACTCACTCACTCACTCGTAAGGCACCTTCATTATACAAAGTGGGGAGCACGTGCTTGTCGAAAATGATGTGTCAGCACCACTTTTCCTCGTTCGAATTCCACCGGTCGTCCCGTGTCATCTCTTATATCCACCGTGATAGTGTTGATGTCGGTTTGTGGGTGAAACTGTGGGTGATTTGATCTCCATACTTCTTTTTAATGAGGACCACCCGTAACAGAGGTGTGTTGATATCGCCCACGATGTGGTTGTCGACCACGTCCGAGTAGACGTAGAGCCCGTACATACCCGATTTCATATCCATCGGGATCTGGCCATGGTCCTCGGATGGACCCGTGTAGGTCGGGTGAGCGAGACCCAACATTTGCTGTAGGATAGGACTCAGTACGACACTCACGTTAGCGGTGAGGAGGATCTGTGCCTTGTCGTTGTGTGCGTTGTAATCGAAGTCCACGTGATTCTTGAAGCGAAAGGATTTGGTGGGTTTTGAAACATTCGTGACCTCCCGTAAAGTCTTATAATGCAACAGTCTTGTCAGCCCCTGCATGAACTCCTTGGGGGTATCGTGTTGGCCTTCGGGGAGGGTGAGTCGGGTGTTTTTTTCTTCGTAGGTCACCTCGTACCACACTTCATTGTCTCGCACGTTGTACCACGAGTAAGGGTATTGGATATCCACGAGACCACATTCCATCGTCCAGGTAAATGCAACGGTTGCGGTAACTGGGTCACGTACTTGGCCAAGGTGTTGTCAGGAAACACATCCAGCGAACTGTTACTGGGCATGGTGAGGTAAAACATGGCGACGGAGCTGTCCTGCTGCTGCTGTTTGTTTGAATAGGTGTTCCAGGCCTTGGGCGGTTGTGTCCGGCGTCGTGTTCGTCGCGGTGACTTGCTACGTGTCACGGCTCTGGAGATGTGGGGTGTCTTGATCAAGGGTGGTTTTTAAAGGCGTGAAAAGAAGGTGCCCGTTGTGGTGGTGTTTTGGGGGGTGACTCCGGTTCCCACTCGGCTTCCCAAGAAGGTAGTGGGCCACTCTGCGATTGCTGGGTTCGCTGCATCCAGGCCCAGGGCTGGGGGTTCCCCACCAATTCCTGCGGTACATGCATGTCTTTCAAGCCTTGAGCAAAGACCTCCCATCCTCTAGGATCCGTGTGCGACCTGCGTTGACGCATCAGGTCATTCACTAAATCCGTCATGTGAGTACCAGGGACAGTACCAGTAGTTCATCTTTATCATTCCAAGTCATGTTAGGATTCTGTTTCATCCGTTGTAATACCAGACCAGCTTGTTTCTTGAACGGTGCAGGTACACTCTTCAGCACTTCGTCTTCCACCCACTGTGGGGCTGTGGGTGATACCCCTGATAATGGTGGCTGTTGGAGCGGTGCTGAGGTCGGCGGTGTGTCGCGTGGAGGTGGTGGTGGTGGTGGTGCTGGGGTAGAGAGGGTTTTGTATTGGTCCATGAACGTCATGTGCCGTTGTACTTTCTCACTGTCGCTTAACCCCGGTCTTTGTAAGATCTGTTGCATCTCTTCATCGAGGGTGTTTATGGTCTTCACCGTAGATGGGACAGCGTATGTCGATTGCAGGTTTTGAAGGAACCGTGGTTCGACGAGGGTCATTTTTTTCGTGTGGTTCATTGTCGGCCGAAGAGTCCACCCAATACTGGACCCAACACGGAACCGGCCAACGGTGCTAAGATGGCCCCGAGAAAGTCGCCTTTCTGTAACATCTTTTTCTTTTGTGTTTCAGAGACTCGCTTCTGGATTAGGGTTCGGAGACCTGTCTTATGCTTGGTCAACTTGGTCTTCTGAGCCGGAGTTAGTGGTACGTTTTCTTTTAACAGGTTGTACCCGATCTCGCACCGACAGCGTGCACGGTCAGGGTCCGCACCGCGTACAATGGTTCGGACCAACTCGGGTGGGGCCGTCTTCAATACACGGAGCGTCGGGGCCTGCTTCCATACTCGCGCAGACATCATGTACAACTGATGCTAGAACCCTCAACTCTGCTCTTTTTATCTACTTCAGAGAACAGAGACAAAGTCAATCATGATGTGGTATTAATTCTTAATTCTTTTTATTATCCCCATCATCAAACACACACACTCCAGCTGGGGGAGCCACTGTGAGTGTGTTTACATTATTTTTGCATGTACACGTGGTGGGTCTCTCCGGGAGAGATTCCGGTCCGTAGTCGAAGGTGATCGGGGCTGGCTTGCTTGAGGTCGAAGAGCATATACCCCTGCTGAGGGGCTGTCGCATCTTTAAAGGCTTCCAGTGCAAACGGTATGCGGCCGGGATATATCTGTCTCGCCAGTTGCAGCAGTTGAGTGGTATCTCTCGGGTTTTTGAAGACCACCAGGTAGTGGGCATTTAAGCTGATGTTCCGATGTTCTTTGTTTTTACTGAACAGATTCTGCACAATGTAGGTGATGCTGAGCCGTCGATGATGGCTGCCTTTGGTAAAGAGTTGGGTGACGCGCGCATCCGACTCTGCCATGAGATCATCCAGAACCACCAAGGTGTCGGGTTCCAAATCGGCCAGGTTAGGTAGGCCTTCCACGAACGTGATGTGGGGCATTGCTGCATACGCTGCCTGCCATTCTCCATAACACCACAGGACTCGTGCAATGGGTGGGGTGATCATGCTGTCGGCGTGTTGAAAGAGCTTCCTGACGAAGTGCGTTTTGCCGGAGCCCGTCAGTCCTGCGATGACGCAAGTGAAGTGATGCTGTCACCGAGGGTCCATGGTTCGAGGTGTATGCGCTGTCGTGGTAACCCGCTCTTGTAAATTTGGTACGAGTGAACTGGAGTGGTGGTGGGTACAACGTCGGTCGTCGTTGTCTGTTCACTGTGAGTGATGAAATCCGGGTTTTCAGACGTAGTGGGTGTGGAGCTCGATGTGGCTTGTACACGTGGTTTGGTGGTGGTGATGACTGGGCTCGTTTCCATCAAGGAGTTGACTGGTGCTATCTGTAGACTGGTTTCACTGACGGCTGAAGTTCTAAGTTGGTTAAGTAGAGTGCTGACATAGGCTACGTCGTAAAACACACCTCCGTACAACACACTCAGCAGGGTTAGCAATATCACCACAAAGTCTACTTGCGCTTTGGGCGTTTTGGGAGACGCTGTGTTCAGAGGCAGCTGCTGTTTGTCCATAGCACCGTGGTCGAACGTGGAATGAAGGATGACGGTAGTGGTGTCTGGCTTTATAGTCGTTTCACCTGGTTGACCGCGACCCAGGAATTGAAGGAACTCATTTGACGAAATGAAACAGTTTGCCACGCCGACGTTCCGTTTTCAAAATCTGCTCCACCGTGTAGTAGTCTTGCTGTGTTTTTACGACAGGCTGTAATTCCGTCTCGTAAAACGTCCCTAGCAACGGTTCCCCTTGAAGATCTTCCATAGACTCGCTGCTGTCGGGGTAGGCGCCGTTTAATCAGGAAGTGCTCATCGCTCCAGTTGGGCAAGTAACTTTTCTCAAATTGACCTTTGACTTTACTGATCCTTACAGGATCCTCGACCTTGAACACCTCCTTCGGCGTTCGCTGCGATTGCCTGGGGTACAAGACACGCTGGACTTGGGTTTCATTGCGTTGGATCACGATAATGGGGGCTCTCTCTATACTCCGGTGATAGGCTCGATTGTAACCACTCACAAGTTTCGGGAGAACAGCGATGTACCGCGTTGTATTCTTATAGGTGAAATATTTATACATGCGGCCTTTGAATGTCCTGTTGAACCTTTCCACAACGGAAGCCTTGGCCTCGTTGTACGTATGGAAGAAAAACACCTTCTGGGCTTTCAGAAACTGTTGGAACGGTCTGTTTCGTCGGTTTGCAAATACAAAGGTTTATGAGATTCGCCCGCATTTTCGTCCGGATGGGTACCACCCACGCATACTTCGACAGGATATCGATGCACGTCAAGATATACCGATTCCCATCGTTGTGTTTGGCAAAGGCGCTCATATCGACCAAATCTGCTTGCCACTGGGCATCTATTCCTCCCACGATGACCCGGTTCCGTAGAAAATGGCGACGGACAGATCGATGTAAGGTATATGTGTCTTGTTTTTTTAACCAATCTCGGACTTGGGCACGTTGTATCCCCTGGGGTTTGGCCGCTCGATAGAGAGCCGTCAATGCACTATAGGCCGCCGGGCTGTCGGGACTGTAGTATAAGTTATCCAACACCTTCTCCCAGCTCTTCATGCTGACAAATGATGATGGACCCTGGCTCTATCGTTTATTTATAACGGGTATATCTTGGACCGGAGTTTCTTTCTGATTTTCTTCGTTGGCTTCTGCCAGCACATTGCCCATGGTAAATGACCAGTCCAACTCGTCTGATGACCGATCTTCCTCCGTAAGCACTTGATCCACATCTACCATGGCATCTTCCAATGCAGAACATAGAACAGGGTGAAGGGTAAAATGCACTGTACCCCATCTAGCCGAGCCAATTGAGCAAAGAAGGGGCCGCGTCGGATGTACACATCGTGACACAAGTGAATGAGGTCGCCGTCCAGTTCACCAGACAATACCCGTTTGAATTTGGTCCAGCCCTCCCGGGACAGACGAATGTGGGCCGGGCACGGTTGTGTAGGGTCCGCATCACAGATGTCTCCCACCTCCTCCATGATATCGACCTTATCCGCATAAACGTGCAGGAAACCCTCGGGGGTCAAGCTGAGAAACGCCCGTATTATATGCTCTGTCATGGTCAGTACGTGAATGGTACAAGATTTGGCTGTCTCTCGTATTTATAGGGAGAAAAAATTTATGACGTGAGATCAAAGGATCGGGTGGTCATGTCACTGGGCTGACTGAGTCTAGCCGGATAATCAATGGCATCGTCGTCTGCCTCCGCTTCATTGCTAGAAATTTGTTCATTGGGTTCTGCCGCCGCTTCTCTCATGGCACGAGCCCACTCCAGCTGAACAGCTGACCGCTCTCCGGTGTAAACAGCTGGTCCACAATAGGCACCACTTTCTCGAAGGCTGTCTAGGGTGAAACCTCGCGTAGGGTCTTGGTAACGGCCCAAGCGTGGGAAGAAGAGTCCACGGTTTACGTAGATGGCATTGTCTATGTGGATGAGGTTTCCGTCGAGCTCACCGCTCACCGCTCAACACTCGTTTAAGTTTGGTCCAGCCGTCACGGTGTAGCGTAACCGTATTCGGTACGGTCTCAGCGCGCGACCAGCAAACAACCCCACGGTCTTCAACGATGGTGACTTTATCTTCATAGACGTGTAACCCCACCCGGGTGTAAGGGGAAGGATGGCTCGTAGGACTGGTGACATGGTTGACCCAATGACGAACAGTGAATGACACACACTCTGCCTGTCTCTCGTATTTATGGTGAGGTCCCTCGGTGACATGATGGTTGACCCAATGCCGAAGGGTGAATGCCGCACACGCTGACGGACCCTCGTATTTATGGTGAGGTCCCACTGTCAATGCCACAGCGTCAGGGTCAATAGGGCAAAGACCATTACTATGCCAACCAGCCGTCGCTGGTTCCGGCGTGAGCGCTCGTGGTCCATAGCCCGGGCATCAAGGATGGCTGGCATAGTCCAGTAGTAGTGAGTGATAGCACACCTCTCCATCGTGTGCACTCTGTCGAGGACCGCTTCTGTGAACTCTTTCAGGATCTGGCGTCGCCCCTCGTTGTCGTCACCATCTCCAAACATGGATCGAACCACTGCTCGGTAACCCGTGAGTGAATTAACCACGGTCGCACGCTGTAAAATGCGAGTCGCATAGAGATGGATCTCCGTCGTGGCTCTGCAACCGTAGGAATGGGGGTGTGGGATCCAGAGGGACGTGTTTTATAGACCATGTCACACATGCGCGCCTATACGTAGCTCTCCGTGATACGTACTATTCTGATTGGTTAGTCCAAAAAAAGAGCAACAACAACAACGATTGCAGGTCAATCCTTTTATTAGCCCCTCCATCACAGCACATCCACGCTGGAGGAACCGCTATGGGTGTGTTTACAAGCGGATGTTAAAGGTTAATAGGTTAAAAGTTAAAGCTCATGTCAGCAGTTAAAGGTCATTGCCGGTCACGTGACAGTAAACATGGAAAACCGCGGATGTAAGATGAGGACCCGGATGTAAAACCACAGTACCCGGATGGAAGACATCCTCCGGGAACTTGACGTCCGCGCCTACATCCGGGTACTTCTATGTAGGTGTATAAAAGTGGGAATTTTTATGGCATTGCTGCATTCATTGACCTGCTTCACCTCACCAGCCTGAGCCTGCCTGACCAGAATGAGCCTGCCTCACCAGCCTGAGCCTATCTGACGAGAGGAGCTACGACACTGTCAACCACCAAGATGTTCACTTGCACAACTTGCCAGAAGCAGTTTACTTGCCCAGAAGATTTGCGACGGCACGAGTCCTCCATCCACAACGGCGCACGGTATACTTGTATAACCTGCGTACGGTCATTTAATCGGGAGGATCCTTTACTGCGCCACGAACGCTCATTCCACGAGGGCGCGACGGAACAATGTAATGAATGTGGTCAACTCTTCAAACGACCCAGTCAGTTAAGACGGCATCAGCGTTTGATTCATGCCCGGTCTCTACGGTTTGGGCGACAACTTCCCACTAAAGTGGCACCCAGGAAGGTCAGGCCCAGTGAAGATGAGCCCGGGGAGACGAATGGCACTGGTGATGCGATCACAGAGAGCCCGCCTGTACTCACAGTTCAGAAGAGCCTAGATATCCATCCAGTCCCTAGCATTATTGTTGCTAGTCATACGCCTGACGACATCGAGCATTTTCTGGAAGATGCAGTGGATGTTTCTAGCGATCTGTTACAGGACGCCCATCCAGTGAATGACATCTATCGGCGCCAATGGCCCATGATACGGCACGTTTTCCACCGTGATCGCCCTATTCCAGATATCTACAATTTCCCACTGACCGACCTCATCCTTCTACGCAGCTACGTGGAAGCCATCTTCAATGACCAAGCTACGGTCTTCAAATCGAATGTCGCTTTCGGGTACATCTTAAGTCACAAAGAGACTGACCAGTTACGGTATTATTATGCCAATAATAACAGCCATGTGTTTGACCAGCCGTTCACCGTCATTAACCAGGCGTCGCTAAAGACGATGCTGGAGAAACTGGACACCGTGGATTCCTTGAGATGGGCACATCGTCAACGCCCCAACATACAATGGGTCGTAGAGAGGGTCACCAATGTTACGTTCTTCGTTACCAAGCTGGTCGACCACCCCCATCGGCTGAATGCGTCACCCTTGCACTGATGAATAGCATAACATGCCGTATATACTCTCTATGTCTACATGATGATGGCTGACTTGAGCTCAGTAAACATTAAATGTGACGGTGCGTTAAATAATAAAACATGGTGTTTGATATTTCAATTTGTTTTGCTGTGAACATACTAAACATACCCAGGACGGCTCCCCCAGTCTGGGTATGATGTAACATTGGGGATAATAAACTGTATAAACATTGCTGAACTTGTTGTTATTCACGACAACCGCTTTCCGCTATACTTGGATGAAATATATACCCTGATGTGATATAGTGCCCTTGTACACTTCCGAAACTTCCCTTTAACCCGCGCGCGCGCGTGCGGCCGGATAACGCGCGCGCGCGCTGCGGCCGGGCCGGGCGGGCGTGCGCGCTGCAGCCGGGCCGGGCCGGGCCGGGCCGGGAAAACCCGGACCCTACGTCTAAGAAAAAATTGGAACTCTTCTGTGTTCGGAGGTAGTTTTTGTGAAACCGGAAGTGACGTCTGTGCGAACAACCCACACCACAAAACCACAAACACGGACCCATAGTGGTTGGTCAAACACACTGCCACGCACCCCCAAAATGCCTGCTTTCTATACTACGGCCAGACTGCGCATGCGCAGACTCTTGAACACGGACGAACCATTAGCACAGTCGGATGCTGCTTCACGAGAGCTTCAAAATAAGACCTCATACGACTCCGTCGGACCAATAGTGACCCATGTCGGCGCCAAAATGTCTATTTCCATATACTTTGTATACTGCGCATGCTCAGAATGACGTCAGTTTAACGTCACATCCACCCAGTAGGATGCTGCTTGACGAATGCTTCACATTGATACCTCACTCGACCCCATCAGACCATTAGGGGCCTACGTAGACCCCAAAACGTCTATTTCCATACCCTTTTCCCACAATTTCCTGTCTGCGCATGCGCAGAATGTTGAACACGAACAACCCACTAGTCCAGGCGGATGCTCCCTCACGAGAGCTTCAAAATAAGACCTCATACGACACCATAGGATCATTAGGGGCTCACCTAGACCCCAAAATGTCTATTTCCATACCCGTTTCCCACAATTCCTGCTTGCTCATGCGCAGAATGACGTCAGTTCTACGTCACACCCATCCCGTCGGATGCTCCCTCACGGATGCTTCACATTGATACCTCACTCGATCCAATCGGCCCAATCGTGGCCCACCTAGATCCCAAAACGTCTATTTCCGTACCCTTTTCCCACAATTCCCTGTCTGCGCATGCGCAGAATGTTGACAACGAAGGACGCACTAGTCCAGGTGGATGCTCCTTCACGAATGCTTCACATTGATACCTCATACGACTCCATCGGACCAATAGTGGCCCACCTAGACCCCAAAACGTCTATTTCCATACAGTTTGTCTACTGCGCATGCGCAGAATGACGTCAGTTCCACGTCACACCCATTCCGTCAGATGCCCCTTTACGAATGCTTCACTTTGACATCTCACTCGATCCAATCGGTACATTAGGGATCCCTCTCGCCCCTGAAGATTGCCGGAGAATGCCGGAGAATTTGGGACTACTTTTTGTCCGCACCACCAGACCGCATCACGGCGGAGGAATACACAAGCCCGATTCACGCAGATCGGAAATGACGTCATACCTGCGCACAACACTCCTGCGCACACCGCCACAAAACCGCCACAAAATCTCATACCTGCGCAGAACTGAAATTCTGGCGGGAAACCCCCACAGACAGGTCAGTACATGCATTCCTCAAGTATCCCCTTAAATTTTATCCGGGGGGAACAAAAATGTAGGTCAATATGGCTCCAGATGCACATTATATACTACTTCAGTTTTGACCAAATTCGGACAAAAAAGTCAAATTTTCAGAGTTTATGGTTTATTAATCTATAAACGGCAGGCTTTAAGACACTGTAACATACCCTGTTATATCGTTGATAGACTGTAGTGTACACACTTGCTCATTACGTGTTTTAACTTATATCATAAAACATAGATATATTTAACATAAAAAACATGTTTAACGTTTGAATGACATTGTGAAGTGTCATTCGGTTTGACGTAAAGAAGTAGTACAAGTATGAACACTGGGATTTCCTGGATTTCAACTTCTTCTTTATTAAACACTGTTATATCTACTCTTTATAACCAGTATCGAAACGCGACGTTTCGTTAAGCCTGCCCTTAGCATTCTCAAATGTATAAATGAACAATCAAACATGAGGTATATGTACAGGATATGATGAAGCCAGTCTAATATAACAAAAATAGATGAATCTTTATTTGCACGACATTTGTAAAAATACAAAGTATGGCAGTCCCACGGTTAACCAGGACAATGGTCATAGTTATCTATTAAAAGTACAGAAAATAACCGACATATACACAGCACTCACATACACACTCATTCAACGCACTTATTCGTCGGATGGCATAGGCCAACATTTATAAAGGGCGTAGTACTATTAACAAAGTACTTTACTCCGAGCACTAAGAGTTTCCGAGCCATGTGGTGCTCAGCTGGGAGGAGTTGAGACACGAAATGTACACATGTAGTGTAGTGCTTGGGCGCATTCGTCCGCATAGTTCTCAGTTGGGTTGACAACAAGCTGTAAGATTTGTTCATCATTTAGCTTATCACGAGTTTCCGGACGAGTTTTTAACAAGGCTTGCCTTTGAATCTGTAGTAAAGGACATACCAGCAAAAAATGTGTCTCGTCCTCAACTTGGTTCAGGGAACATACTTTACAAATTCTCTCCTCCCTAGTGATTTTTGGTTTTCTGTATCTGCCAATTTCGACTTCAAGCTGATGGGAGCTGGTGCGAAGACGACTTACAGTTTGTGCATGGTTTTTATTTTTGATTGAGCTAAGGTATTTTTGCTTATCATTCAAAACCCAAATTTCATTGTTATACAAGAGGATGGGTTTGATGAGGCAATGGAAGAGGCTGATTTTCAAGTCAATGGGGAAGGAACAGTGACTTGTGGTTTTTGTCGGGTTTACCAAGGGTAACCCCTACATTAGTATCACTCTTCAGTTTTTCTTTTTTCTTCTGCACATGTGTAGTTTTTATCTCCTGCCCGGAGACTGTTCTCATTTGATGCCCCTTACAACATTCATAAAAAAGTATCGTTCTTCTGTCTGACAGTCATAAACATATTTACAATGCACGGTAGCTTGTGCATTTAACTTGATAATGTGAACATTATCGCAGTAAAGTTGATCTTTCCAAAAAAAATTTAAAATTGGAGTGATAGCACACCGACAGGCGACAGTGGACGGTTGTTAAAAGCGAAACAGTCTTGGAGCTGAAGCAATCTTGAGTTGATCTATTTTGCTGAAAACGGGAGTTGAAACAGGTATTGAAAACAGGAGTTTGAAACAGGTGTTGAAACAGGTATTGAACTGAAAGAAAAAATTTGAACCATACACAGTAAACTACTGCATATAACAAAATGGGAGTTTCTTTTAACAGTATAGACTTTGCATCGGCAAACATAATATTATTTGCCACTCTATACAAAGTAAGTTATCACAGCTTATGCTTCCAATTATCTATGCATTTCTACATTACTATATCTTAAACGCCACAGTGAATACAATTCAAGTAAACCCGACATCAGTACTTTAAGTACTTTGATTTCCAGTTTGAAGAGGGCCTTCAAAGCTTTGTTTTTCAGATTCTCCATTGCGGAAGTGAATTGACCTTTGTCATCTAACATAGTTCCAAGATATTGATATGTATTACACTGCTGAAGAATATTATTATCGAAATAGAATTTTGGCAATATATTGTTTTTATTTTTGCGGGGCTCCATAATCATAATTTGCGTTTTATCTTTGTTGAGTTGTAAGTGCCATTTATTGCAAAATTGGTGAACTCGATTTATGGAGTTCTGTAATCCCTGAGGGGTTTCTGATAGTATCAGGAGATCGTCTGCATAGAGGAGATGCGAATTTTTTTGACTTTGTAAGGTTACAGGTGAACATACGGACATATCGAATTGAAGGTCATTGATGAAGAGATTGAAAAGTGTTGGACTTAAACTGTCTCCCTGTCGGACACCAATGTCACTAAGAAAAGCGGGAGACAGTTTATTATCTACTTTTAGTTTAAGTGTTCCATTACTGTAAATATATTTCACAAGTTCATAGAATTTTCCTGTAATTCCCAATCTTTGGAGTTTAAGAAATAATCCATCATGCCATACAGTGTCGAAAGCTTTTCGAAAATCGTTTTTATCGTTTTTGACGTATTTATCTATCAAGGTTTTCAGAACAAATAGGTGATCTGTTGTTCGATGGTCGGCACGAAATCCTGCTTGTGTTTCTGGGATAATGTTGTTGTCGTCAATATATTTGACCAGTCTGTTATTTAATATTTTCGTTAAGAGTTTGCCAAGGCAGCTAAGAATAGCAATTCCTCGGTAGTTCTCTGGATCCAATTTGTTGCCTTTTTTATGGATTGGGGAAATATACCCAACTGACCAATTTTGGGGGTAAATTCCAGTTTGAAAGATTGAATTGAATAGTTTAGCTTATGGTGGGAGGAGAACATTGCATCCATATTTCAACATTTCGTTACTTATATTATCAGGTCCAGATGACTTGTTATTTTTTAATGTTTTTACTGCTTCTTTAATTTCTTTATACGTAATTGTATTATTCAGAGTCAAGCTTGGAATTTCAGTATTATTTTCTAGAGTAAGCAGTTCATCTTTGATCAAATTATCTTGGGCGCCATGACAATTTTGTCGATTTAGATTCTTAAAATGGGAAAAGAGAGTGTGTAGATCGTTCGGTTCTTCGCCGGGAGGAGTTTTTTCAGATTTTTCTAGGGATTCTAAAATATTCGACATCTCTTTTGTATCGGAGGTACCCAAGGCATTTAGTTGTTTTATAAGAATTTCTTTGAAGTCTTTACATTTTTTCTTCAGCAATTTTTTGTATTCTTTCTTTTGGAAGTTGTATTTCTGTCGGATGTCATTGTCCCAGGGCTTTTTGGAAAGAAGTTTTCCAAGCGCAAGAACAGTGATATATGGTCTGGAAACAGTGGGGTGTAGACACTCCTGGAGAGTGGGCAGACATGAAAGGGTTATATGGGAATAGGGAACAATGGCTGTGGTGCATGGGTGGTTACAATGTAAGGGCTGGCTCAAATAATCCGATGTTGAATGATAGTAGATGTGGCATGCTGGTTATGAAGAGTATATATAACAGTAGTAATATAATAATGTAATGACCGTCCTGCTTCTCTACAGTTCATCTAGGAACCAGGTTAACTAGGTTTCAGAATATATTACAGGTTAGATACCACAAAATAATCGCCTTAATATGTAATATGAAACAGCACCACGCTAAAAGTAGAGGCCAATACATTATCTTACAGGGACGGAAATAAGGGTTAGTGATCAGAAACGCAATATAGGACGTAGACCTGCCGTCCTGTGCCCCAATACACACTCCAAGCAATTGTTACAGGCACAGATTTCTGGAAGAACCCACCCTGTTCCCAAGGGCGTCGTGAGTGAAGTCGATCCGAAAAATCCTGAAAACGCCCATGGTTCTCCCAGTTTTTTTCTGGACGGCTTTGTGCGTACAAAGGGATACCAAGACAAAGGAATCATACACGCGATTACAGTGAACTCATATTTACCAGTATAACTTAACCAAAAACCAAAAAGAGACTTACGAACTTGTACATATAGCGATTCTTATTTACTTCTACTTATATCTCCTACTAATCTCTCATTGTTATTTATTCATTTATTTATTTATTTATATATTTAGCGCTGGAAAAGAAATTCAATAAACAAAGTAATGTACCGCGAAATTCAAATAATACATTGATTTGATTGGCCGCGAAATCCGAATGGGAAGCGGCCCTTAAACTACAATTTCAATCAAATGCTTCTCTACAGTTCATCTAGGAACCAGGTTAACTAGGTTTCAGAATATATTACAGGTTAGATACCACAAAATAATCGCCTTAATATGTAATATGCAACAGCACCACGCTAAAAGTAGAGGCCAATACATTATCTTACAGGGACGGAAATAAGGGTTAGTGATCAGAAATAAGTGATCAAATTTGGACACTAACCCGATTTGGATCAAATTAGGACACTAACCAATCAAAATGCCATAGCGATAACATAGACAAAGAAATTTACTGATCAAATAGAAACTTCTAAAATGATCACCGATCAATTGTTTTCCCTTATTTCCAACCCTTAATGGTAACCGTGACCGTCCGGTTTTGTAGCAGTTACTGATTAATTTATTCATTTCACTATTCATGTACTTGATTAACATTTGCTATTCATCAAGTGTGACTTAGATCACGATGGTGCCTGCCTGGATAATGATACCCCAAAGTATAACACCAAAAACAGAAAACACAAAACTACAAACTCTTCTATTCTTTGTAATGCAGACACAGCTCACCGAAAACTACAGACGGACTAGACAAGACCGGAAACAGCATACCGATGACGATTAGAAGAATATCAACATCGACCCTGAGTGACAACGCCACAGAAAAAGAACGTCCAGAAACAGAATACGCAACCCTATTCAACACCAGACGGGCTACCCCTGCGATGTCACTGAACTGACGCTCCAACATAGAATATAATCCTTTGACTTTCACGCGATGTAGGACGTAGCCTGCCGTCCTGTGCCCCGATACACACGCCAAGCATTGTAACAGGCACAGATTTCTGGAAGAACCCACCGACTTCCCAAGGGCGTCGTTAGGGAAGTCGTTGAGCGCGAAGTCCTCCCTCTCAGCGCCCACCTGCATGTTTTGTTTTCATATCTTAGGAATCACAGTCTTGGGCTCTCTAAAGAAAACAAAGGAAACGCCCCCCCCCCCCTACCTCATCTCGAAAAATTCTGAAGACGCCCATGGTTCACCCAGTTTTTTGTCTGGACGGCTTTGTGCCTACGAAGGGGTACCAAGACAAAGGAATCATCTACTCGATTACAATGATCTCATATTTACCAGTATAGCCTAACTAGAAACAGACTTACGAACTTGTACATAGCGATTCTTATTTACTTCGATTTATATTTCCCTCTACTCTCTCATTTTAATTAATTATTTATTTATTCCTACGAAGTAGGCTACAGATCGCAAATTGTCCGGTAATGAGTGAGTGAGTCAGTCCATCCGAATCCTTTCGTCGGCAAAATAAGGAGAACCATTGACATTAGAACCATGATTTTTGTCATGAACGTGCATTAGGGCATTGTTACCAGCAAGTTCTGAGCTGACCGAATTCTGATGAAAATTTGATTTTTAATTATTTTTTTTATTATTTATTGATAGCTCAGCGACTGCACTGTCATGTCCATTGGGAACCATTGGCTGTATGTTTCACTGTATACATTGTATATAACACAGTACAAAACGTGATGGGATAATGAAATAGGAAATGATAATTTTCCATCATTTGTTAGTGCATTTATCTTCACTGCTATTACCAACATTACCATTACATTCTTAATACACAGAAGTAAGTATATCGTTATAGATAGTAACTGTGGTCTTTAACGTGTATCCTATTTCACATCCAAACATGTCATCACCGACCAAATCAGGCTTCAAATTTAGGTCATATTGCCACTGCTGGTGAAATATCCTACATCAACCAATTAAGTCAGACTGTGCAATAACCCAGCAGAACAAAGATAGATGTGGTATCCTTCAGATTAGCCTGTGAGCGACAATGATAAAAGTTTACTGAGGATGAAACAAAGCCATCCTGCAAGCCACCCAAGGAATTTACCAGCTTGTGTTGGGAAATTTTGTTGGTATCATGTAAGTTGTTTAGTAGTTTACTCATTCAAATCTCCATACCATATTTTCTGTTATTCAACAGACAAATTTCTTTACTGGTTTTAATTGTTTAAAGTGATCGTAAACCCTCAAGTAAAGTTTCTATCAAATGAAAGACCATTGCGAACAGTGTCGGAAAATATTTATTTTAATTTTTTACGATTTTATTACACAGAGTAAACTGCAATTAAAGCATGGTATTGTATGGTGGTCTGTTGCAATCATATTTAGGTCCAGTGACGTCACACTGCCTTAATACATATATTTCAAACTTTGTATGCACTTTCCAGTGCTTGATTCAAGCTTAAGATGTGTATACTTTGAGTTTCAACAGAGACTCACTGTTCCAATGTGCATGTTTCACCAAAATCTGAGAGATGGTGACTCATGAGTGTCAAGTCAATTTGAATCTTGCATTTAATTTCCCCGATTTTGGAATATGCAGATTGGAACAGTGAGTCTGTTGAAACTCAAAGTATACATACATTAAGCTTGAATCCAGCATTGGAAAGTGCATATAAAGTTTGAAATATATGTATTAAGGCAGTGTGACGTCACTGGACCTACATGTAAATATGATTGCAACAGACCACCATAGAATACCATGTTTTAATTGCAGTTTACTCTGTGTAATAAAATTGTAAAAAATTTAAATAAATATTTTCCGACACTGTTCGCAATGGTCTTTCATTTGATGGAAACTTTACTTGAGGGTGTACGATCACTTTAAGTTTTACTGGGTTTCAACCGCTACAGATAGTAACATAGTACTGATACTGTAGAAAAGTATCACACTGGGATATAATTTAAACAAAAACATTACATGTGTAATTATGTCTAAATTTTTCTTGTCATTTCAAATTTTGATTCCTTGATTAAGGGATACAGAATCACTGGCACGGAGTGTGTTGGCATGGTTGGTGTGTCACAGAATCACTGCCACAGAGTGTGTTGGTGTGTCACAGATTCACATCAGCACTGGTAAACTATTCATTCAATCCCATCACTTTTAATCTTCAACAAAATATTCAATATTGTTTTAATCGAAAATTTCTGGTGATTTTTGATGAAAATCTCTGGTGATTCTGACTTGGGCTGCATGTGCCCATCTTAATATAGGCAGGATTTCAACTTGGGGCTGGGGGGGATTGCCAAGAGCTCAGTGCCTGTCCTAATGCCTACCTTACTTCGTAGGTCCTGTGACGCATAGTCACACTGCCATGTTTTTATATTTAGCGCTGGAAAAGATCTGCAAATGAGCGAAGAAATGTACCGTGAAATTCAAATAAAACATTGAGTTGATGGGCCGCGAAATCCGAATGAGAAGCGGCCCTTAACCCTATCTGGCCTGGGTTTTTTGGGACCTGGGGAGGGGGGGGCGAAATGGCCCCCCTAATTATTTTTACCCCTTGAGCTAGGGAGCTGAAACTTACAAGACTATACCATTGGGTCAAACTCTACCAGAAAATGTAAAAAAATCCAAGATGGCCGCTTTGATGACGTCACAGTGACGTCATTTTCAAAAATGGCCTTTTTTGGTCGATTTTTCGGTCAGATTTTTCGATTTTTTTATTTTCCTACGAAGTAGGCTACAGATCGCAAATTGTCCGGTAATGAGTGAGTGAGTGAGTCAGTCAGTCCATCCGAGTCCTTTCGTCGGCAAAATAAGGAGAACCATCGACATTAGAACCTTGATTTTTGGCACGAACGTGCATTAGGGCATTGTTACCAACAAGTTCTGAGCTGATCGAATTCTGCTGAAAATTTGATTTATAATTTTTTTTCTTCTATTTATTGATAGCTCAGTGAGTGCACTGTCATGCCCATCGGGAACCCTTGGCTGTATGTTTCACTGTATATATAACACAGCACAAAACGTGATGGGATAATGAAATAGGAAATGCTAATTTTCCATCATTTGTTAGTGCATTTTTCTACACTGCTATTACCAACTTGCCAGCCTACACACAATTCAGTATATTGTTATCTAGATATATGTAAACTGTGGCCTTTAACGTGTATCCTATTTCACATCCTTGAAACAGTTCCTCACAGACAACATCAGGCTCAAGTTCAGGTCAAGTTACAGTTACGCACTCGTGGTGAAATATACTACATCAACCAATTAAATAACCCAGCAGAAGAAAGATGTGACATCATCCTTCAGAATAGTCTGCGTGAGCAACAACGATAAAAGTTTACTGAGGGGGAAACAAAGCCATGACGGCATGTTTAAAGGGTCTTAATTTATTTTCTTCGGGTAGAATTTAACTAGATAAAGTAAGTAGACGCTATTTATTCGTCTTTGTACCGGTTATGCTCAGGAGAATGGCATGAAATCATTATCTTGTGCAGAGAAGGTGTTGGTCTTGAGTTGAATTACCGTAAACTACATAAATGCTACATTTCTACTATAGTACTATATATATAAAAATTTGTTGTATTGTTGGGAAAATAATGCGATTCAAAAAGTTGTTTTGAACCTGGACAAGGGCACTGAAAACCATTAAAGAGATCGATATATTTTCACACGTAAAGCTTGAAATCTACTGAACTTTTTTATTATTCAATCTGTTTCCTTTAGTTAACAAATTGTGAAATTAAATCGGCGATCGTTATTTATTTTTGGAATGAAGGCGCATTAGGAGATTGTTACCAACAAGTCTTGAGCTGACCTACTTTTGATGAAAATTTCTGGTGATTTTTGATGAAAATCACTGGCGATTCTGACTTGGGCGGTGCCCATTTTAATATAGGCAGGATTCTAACTGGGGGCGGGGATTTCCAAGAGTTCAGTTCGCGTTCCGAGTCCTAATGCCTACTCTACTTCGTAGGTCCTGCGACGTTAGTCACACTGCTCATGTATGCAATTTCTCCGCAAAAACAGCCTGATAAATTAGTAAATATTAATGTGATGTGCAATAAAATAGTTTTAGTCCACTTTTCATCGAAGAAAAGCAGAAATTTTGGAGAAATATGACAAAAACATCACTTTTCTGGGACCCCACATGGCCGCCATCTTGAATTTACCCATGATCTTCTTCTCGGGGGGTCATGCAAATAGGTTCAAAATGACCCCAATATGATAAACTATAAAGTCATGGAGTTTCAGCTCTCTATTTTGTGTCGTTCCGGAGATAGCGCAGAAAGTTTGGTAGGGGGGGGGGGGCTGAATTCTATATCGGCCATGTTAAATGCTGGACTGGTGCTATCTAAGATAGGACTTATAACATTGCAGTCTCGAAAAGTGGGGGGGGGGGGGCTGTTGCCCCCATCGGCCCCCCGGTTCCGCGGCCCCTGGTCCATACTGGGTGAACGTTTTGGGGGTCTAGGTGAGCCCCTAGTGGTCCCATGGTGTCGTATGAGGTCTTATTTTGAAGCTCTCGTGGAAGAGCACCCGACTGGGCCATTTTCTGCGCATGCGCAATCTGGCCGTAGTATAGAAAGCAGGCATTTTGAGGGGTGCGTGGGGGTGTGTTTGAGGTAGAGATGGACCACTATTGGTCCAAATGGGTCGTGGGAGGTGTCAAAGTGAAGCTTTTGTGGGGTAGAGTCAGCATGGCGTGCTTTTTGTTGCAAGTCGCGTCAATCTGCGCATGCGCAGTTGGGTGTAGTAAGTAAAGTGGTCATTTTGGGGGTGCATGGGGATGTGTTTGAGGTAGAGATGAAGCACTATTGGTCCGAATGTGTCGTGGGAGGTGTCATTTTGTAGCTCTCGGGGAGTAGCCCCCGATTTGAGGGCTGTCCGCAGCATCTGTGACGTCATCGGTGACGTCATCAGTACGAGTAGTAGCGAAAGTGGGCATTATGGGTAAGTGAAGGAAGGTATTTGGGGTAGAAATGGACCACTATTGGTCCGAATGTGTCGTTGGAGGTGTCATCTTGTAGCTCTCGGGGTGTACATCCCGATTTGAGGGATGTTCGCGTCATCTGTGACGTCATTGGTGACGTCATCAGTAAGAGTAGTAGCTAAAGTGGGCATTTTGGGTCGGAGAAGAAAGGTATTTGGTGTAGAGATGGACCATCCTTGGTCCGAATGCGTCGTGGCATCGTGAAGTGGCATCTTGTAGCAACACCCGCCAACGCCAAGATCAACGCTTCAACAAAAGCTCTGATTTTCATGGAATTGCCACCAATACATCGAAATACAGTGACGCCAGTCAAGGCCCGTCGTTACGCCATAAAACGCCCTAGCGTCCCGCCTTGACGCCATGATATACACAGATGAGAGAAAAACAACAACAACAAAGATGACAGAAGAGAGAACAACAACATGTTTTTTTTCATATGGTTTATTCTCCCCAATGTTACATCATATCCACGCTAGTAGTAGGGAAAGTGGATGAAGGGTCCCCTTTTCCAGGGAGGTAACTCTTGGTCCCCTTTTTCCCAGGTTAAAGGTATAGGGCACGCCCCATCGTCTTTCACCTCTGGGGCGCCAGGGGGCGCCACCAGCTCAAGGTCTCGTGTAGGTCAAAAGTAGTTCCAGCAACCTGTAACCTTTGTATTCCTCCGCGGACAGAAAGTAGTCTCAGTGGGTTTTTCCCACAATGTAGTGGGTGATCAAATTCTCCGGCAATCTCCGGCAATCTTCAGGGGCGAGAGGGATCCCTAGTGTACCGATGGGGTTGTATGAGGTATCAATGTGAAGCATTCGTGAAGGGGCATCTGATGGGGTGTGTGTGGGGTTGAAATATCGTCATTCTGCGCATGCGCGGTGGACCAAGGGTATGGAAATAGACGTTTTGGGGTCTAGTGGAGCCCCTAGTGGTCCGATGGGGTTGTATGAGGTATCAATGTGAAGCCTATGTGAGGGGGCATCCGAGGGGCTGGATGTGGGGTTGGAATATGGTTATTCTGCGCATGCGCAGTAGACCAAGGGTATGGAAATAGACGTTTTGGGGTCTAGGGGAGCCCCTTTTGGTCCGATGGAGTCCAGTGAGGTATCAATGTGAAGCCTATGTGAGGGGGCATCCGATGGGATGGGTGTGGGGTTGGAATATGGTTATTATGCGCATGCGCGGTAGACCAAGGGTATGGAAATAGCCGTTTTGGGATGTAGGGGAGCCCCTAATGGACCGATGGGGTCGAGTGAGGTATCAATGTGAAGCCTATGTGAGGGGGCATCCCACTGGCTGTGTGTGGGGTTGAAATATCGTCATTCTGCGCATGCACAATAGAGAAAGGGTATGAAAATAGACGTTTTGGGATCTAGGGCAGCCACTAATGGGTCGATGGAGTCGTATGAGGTATCGATGTGAAGCCTATGTGAGGGGGCATCCCACTGGGTGGACGTGGGGTCGAAATATCGTCATTCCGCGCATGCGCAATAGAGAAAGGGTATGAAAATAGACGTTTTTGGGATGTAGGTGAGCCCCTAATGAGCCGATGGAGTTCAGTGAGGTATCAATGTGAAGCCTAGGTGAGGGGGCATCCGATTGGACTAGTGTCTCGGCCGTTGTCCACATTCTGCGCATGCGCAGACAGGAAATTCTGGGGAAAGGGTGTGGACATAGACGTTTTAGGTTTTAGGTGAGCCCCTAATGATCCTATGGTGTCGTATGAGGTATCAGTGTGAAGCTGTCGTGAGGGAGCATCCGCCTGGGCTAGTGTGTCGTTCGTTGTCAATAGTCTGCGCATGCGCAGTCTGGTCGTAGTATAGAAAGCAGGCATGTTGGGGGATGCGTGGGGGTGTGTGTGACCCACCACTAGGGGTCCCTGGTTTGGGGTTGGGTGGTGGTGTGGGTTATGCACACAGACGTCACTTTCGGGTTTCACTAAAACTACCTTCGAACACAGAAGAGTTCCAATTTTCTCTAAGACGTCCGGATGTTCAACCTCCGGGGTTTTTCCCGGCCCGGCACGGCCCGCCCCGGCCGCAGCGCGCGCGTCATCACCGGCAGTGCACGGATGAATGTCGGGTCAAAAGGTCAAAGGTCACATCCAGATCAAAAGGTCCAAGGACTCCCTTTCGGCAAGGTTCGGAGACAATGTTGCGGCATCAATATACAGAGCTTGAACCCCAAAAGGGGATTGTAAATTAACCTGGGAAGGATGGGCAGTTCCATTTGGACCAATCAGCGGTCGAGAAAAAGAGCCAATGAGCGATCGATAAAAGAACCAATGGACGGGTACTAGAATTTCGCTCACGTCTGCGCCTACATCCGGGTACTGGGATGCTTTCGCCTACGTCCGCGCCTGCATCCGGGTTCTTGTACACCCGGGTAATGTTTTCTGGACATGGATGGGTTACCTTTGGCTCCATTCTAGGCCACTGATTGGCTAATACGGTGTTCAAAGCCAGTTTCATGCATTATGCTCATATAGAAAACACACAAGACAGGGTTTTTTGGTGAGATCTCATTTTTTTATTCAGTGAACAACAACAACGTGAGAACAACCACGTGAAAACTGAAGCCCAGAACAAGGGGCTTGTACATTGAAAGAACTGAAGCCCAGAACAGGGGGCTTGTAAACTTAAGCCCAGAACAGCGGGCTTGTGTACATTGAAAGAACTTAAGCCCAGAACGGGGCTTGTACATTGAAATGATAGTCATATACGAGTACATCGTGGTCCTCGGTCTTGGGGTACTCGTCAAACATCTGTACGATGGTAGATAAGGGTCTTCCCCAGCATCGATGGTACAGGTAAAACAAGCAATATTGTCCGCACACGCTACTGGCCAGGCTTTGCAACGTTTGACTGTTCCAACACCACGTCTCTGTGCCTTGATCCATGAAGTCTGTTAAATTGGGATGGAGGGGTGGCAGGCCGTCCGGGTCAAAGTATTCGCCCTGCTGTTCTGTCAAGTACACGCCCACCCAATGTTCACCGGGCCGATCCATCGGGTCCGTGTTGAGAACGTAAGCAGCAGGATACATACGATCTAATGGGAACACATCTCGGCCGAACACCCCTTGAAACACCATAATGTCCCTGGGTCATTCTCAAGCACGGTGGTTATCTGGACTGTATCCATGTTAGGTGGACAAGTCACACAGGACGTTGCGCGCTTTGTCCACTTGAATGATGTTGTCAAACTCGGCGTAGCAGATCACATTGACGGTGCTCCGGAGGGCTCGTGCAAAATGGATTTCCAACCGCTTGCTTGGCGAGGGCCAGCTGATGGTCGTTCTCTAAGGTGGGGGTCAGATCGAAACAGAACAACGTGTATCCGTTTCCGTAGTCCTCCCGACTGATCATATTCCCTTCGTCCTGGTTGATTTGACCGGTGGCTGTAAACAGGCTCTGATAGGCTCGAATGAAATTCGCGCGCCCAAAGTTCGGTGTTAAGGCCGTGGCTGGGACCTGTTATCCATCCACATGCAGGGCCACAAAATTGATGCCGACATGTTTAAAGTCAAACGGGTTCTCTGGGTAGGCTCCGCTGAAACTGGTATTTTCCACACAGGCCAGGATCAATCGCTTGGGTAGTTCCCCCAGGAACAGGTTTTCTTTGTTGGCGCTCATATTTCCAGCAGACACAGAGAACACTTTGGTTTGCACACGTCGGATAGGGTACTGGGCTGGTTTTGTTTCCAAGGCTTTGAGGTGTCCCAATTGAACGGCTGGATTCGGTTTCACTTTTCGGACATACAGGACTGCGTCTTGGATGACAATCTTATAGTCAGCTGCATGCCCGTCTACGTTAGTGGCCATCAAGGCGAAGGTCGGAGGCGCCCGTATCAGTCGGATTTTGATGGGGATCTTGTTCAAGAGGTACCGGTCTTGCATGAACATGTCTGCGTGCAGTCGACCCATGAGATCCACCGAGACGCCGTTCGCGGTCAAAGCCTTCCGTTTGTTATATCCCCATTGTCGTTCTCTACGCCCATGTGCTCGGCTGTGTCCTGGTAGAATAAAGCGGCTGTCAGTTGAGATTTTTTAGCCTCTCGTCCATGCGACAACAGCGTCTCGATGTAGGCTCGATAGGGGTACGTGTTGGTCGAGTCACTGATGAGTTTGTCGCTGAGAAATATATCCACCTGTTGAAACATCGAGTGCAGCCAGAGATTCGTCGGGCCCACCGTTGCTTGGTCCACGATTCTGGAGCCATCTCCATTGACGATCTTGGCTTTCACATACAAGTATGTATGGGCTAAATCCACATAGGCCGTATCCGCATTACTGATGGTGAACTCGATGGGTCCTGTTTCGTTGATGCTGGAGAGCGGGAGATGCTCCACCCATAATCCTTGTTCGGCACTGGTCTGTGTGGGCGGGACGGTCCACAAATCAAATTCACTGTTGGTGGAGGGACAGGACTCTGCGTGGATCAAGGACATGTTTTAAGAAAAGATATCCTGGGTCTTCGATGTGCGTCGTCGCTGGGTCTATCGTCGACTGGTGCGTGGTCTCGGTGGTGCAGGTCTTTTATTCCCTACGGTACGTTGTGCGTTGGCCACTAAGACGCCTCCTGTATCTTTGGCCCGCCGTTTCAAGGCTTCTTTGGGTGCCGTACCCCCCAAGACATCACCGTCGACTTGCAGTCCACTGCGTACCGCTTGTTTGCCGATTGCTTTCACCCCACGCGTCACCAACGGCAGGAACGTTTTGGCGATGCTCCCGAATATGTTCCCCAGTCCATGTCCTCGTTGCATGCGTGCACCACTAAATACCGGAAGGCCACCGCCGGCCTGTTGGGCATAATAGTCCATATAGCTGCGTGCATCGCACTCGTAAGGCACCTTCATTATACAAAGTGGGGAGCACGTGCTTTTCCAAAATGAAGTGTCAGCACCACTTTCCCGCGTTCGAATTCCACCGGTCGTCCCGTGTCATCTCTTATATCCACCGTGATCGTGTTGATGTCGGTTTGTCGTACGGGTAGGTAGAGCATGTGAGTGAAACTGTGGGTGACTTGATCTCCATACGTCTTTTTAATGGGCACCACCCGTAACAGAGGTGTGTTGATATCGCCCACGATGTGGTTGTCCACCACGTCCGAGTAGACGTAAGAGTCCGTACATACCCGACTTCATATCCATCGGGATCTCGCCTTGGTGGGCGGTGGGACCAGCGAACGTCTGTAGATAGGACTCAGTACGACACTCGCGTTGGCGGAGACGATAAGCTGTGCCTTGTCGTTGTGTGCGTTGTAATCGAAGTCCACGTGATTCTTGAAGGGATAGGCTTTGATGGGTCTTGAAGTATTCGTGACCTCCCGTAGAGCCTTATAATGCAACAGTCTTAACAGCCCACCCATGAACTCCTTGGGAGTATCGTATTGGCCTTCGGGGAGGGTGAGTCGGATGTCTTTTTCTTCGTAGGTCACATCGTACCACACTTGTACCACGAGTAAGGGTATTGGATATCCACGAGGCCACATTCCCAGCGCCCAGGTAAATGCAACGGTTGCGGTAACTGGGTCACGTACTTGGCCAAGGTGTTGTCAGGAAACACATCCAGCGAACTGTTACTGGGTAGGGTGAGGTAAAACATGGCGACTGAGCTTTCCTGCTGCTGCTGTTGGTTATAATAGGTGTTCCAGGCCTTGGGCGGTTGTGTCCGGCGTCGTGTTCGTCGCGTTGACTTGCTACGTGTCACGGCTCTGGAGATGTGGGGTGTCCTGATCAAGGATGGTTTTTTAAAGGTCTGAGAAGAAGATGCCCGTTGTGGTGGTGGTGTTTTGGGGGGTGACTCCGGTTCCCATTCGGATTCCCAAGAAAGTGGGCCACTCGGCGATTGCTGGGTTCGCTGCATAAAGGCCCAGCGGTGGGGGTTCCCCACCAATTCCTGTGGTACATGTACGCCTTTCAAGCCTTGAGCGAAGACCTCCCATCCTCGAGGATCCGTGTGTGACCTGCGTTTACGCATCAGGTCATTCACTAAATCCGTCATGTGGGTGCCGCGAACCACCTGATTCTGTACCAGTAGTTCGCCTTTATCATTCCAAGTCATGTTAGGATTCTGTTTCATCCGTTGTAATACCAGGCCAGCTTGTTTCTTGAACGATGCAGGTATACTCTTCAGCACTTCGTCTTCCACCCACTGTGGGGCTGTGGGTGCTACCCCTGGTAATGGCGGCTGTTGGAGCGGTGCTGAGGTCGGCGGTGTGCCACGTGGTGGTGGTGGTGGGGTAGAGAAGGTTTTGTATTGGTCCATGAACGTCATGTACCGTTGAAGCGTCTCATTGTACCGTTGTACTTTCTCACTGTCGCTTAACCCCGGTCTCTGTAAGATCTGTTGCATCTCTCCATCGAGGGTGTTTATGGTCTTCACCGTAGGTGGGACAGGGTAGGGTGATTGGAGGTTTTGAAGAAACCGTGGTTCTACGAGGACCATTTTTTTCGTGTGGTTCATTGTCGGCCGAAGAGTCCACCCAATACTGGACCCAACACGGAAGCGGCCAACGGTGCTAAGATGGCCCCGAGAAAGCCGCCTTTCTGTAACACCTTTTTCTTTTGTGTTTGAGGGACCCGCTTCTGGACTAAGGTTCGGAGACCTGTCTTATGCTTGGCCAACTTGGTCTTCTGAGCCGGAGTCAGTGGAACGTTTCCTTTTAACAGGTTGTACCCGATCTCGCACAGACAGCGTACAAGGTCGGGGTCCGCACCGCGTACAATGGTTCGGACCAACTCGGGTGGGGCCGTCTTCAATACACGGAGCGTGGGAGCGTGCTTCCGTACTCGCGCAGACATCATGTACAACTAATGCCAGAACCCACAACTCTGCCCTTTTTATCTACCTCAGAGAACAGAGACAAAGTCACCCATGCTGTGGTATTCATTATTTTTATTATCCCCATCATCAAACACACACCGCAGCTGGGGGCGCCACTGTGGGTGTGTTTACATTATTTTTGCATGTACACGTGGTGGGCCTCTCCGGGAAAGATGCTGGTCCGTAGTCGAAGGTGCTCGGGGGTGGCTTGCTTGAGGTCGAAGAGCATATACCCGTGCTGAGGGGTTGTCGCATCTTTAAAGGCTTCCAACGCAAACGGTGTGCGGCCGGGATACATCTGTCTCGCCAGATGCAACAGTTGAGTGGTATCTCTCGGGTTTTTCAAGACCACCAGGTAGTGGGCATTTAAGCTGATGTTCCGATGTTCTTTGTTTTTACTGAACAGATTCTGCACAATGTAGATGATGCTGAGTCGTCGATGGTGGCTGCCTTTGGTAAAGAGTTGGGTGACCCGCGCATCCGTCTCCGCCATGAGATCATCCAGAACCACCAAGGTGTCGGGTTCCAAATCGGCCAGGTTGGGTAGGCCTTCCACGAACGTGATGTGGGGCATTGCTGCATACGCTGCCTGCCATTCTCCGTAACACCACACGACTCGGGCAATGGGTGGGGTGATCATGCTGTCGGCGTGTTGAAGGAGCTTCTTGACGAAGTGCGTTTTGCCGGAACCCGTCGGTCCTGCGATGACGCAAGTGAAGGGATGCTGCCACCGAGGGTCCATGGTTCGAGGTGTATGCGCTGTCGTGGTAACCCGCTCTTGTAAATTTGGTACGAGTGAACTGGAGTGGTGGTGGTGGGTACAACGTCGGTCGTCGTTGTCTGTTCACTGTGAGTGATGATGGTGGTGGGTATAACGTCGGTCGTCGTTGTCTGTTCACTGTGAGGGATGAAATCCGGTGGGTTTTCAGACGTAGTGGGTGTTCTTGCTGTAGGTGTGGAGCTTGGTGTGGAGCTCGACGTGGCTTGTACATGGGGTGTGGTGGTGACTGGGCTCGATACGGGGTTGACTGGTGCTATCTGTAGACTGGTTTCACTGATGGCTGGTGTTCTCAGTTGGTTAAGTAGCGTGCTGACATAGGCTACGTCGTAAAACACACCTCCGTACAACACACTCAGCAGGGTTAGCAATATCACCACAAAGCCCACTTGCGCTTTGCGCGTTTTGGGAGACGCTGTGTTCAGAGGCAGCTGCTGCTTGTCCATACCACCGTGGTCGAACGTGGAATGAAGGATGACGGTAGTGGTGTCTGGCTTTATAGTCGTTTCACCTGGTTGGCGGCGACCCAGGAATTGAAGGAACTGGGCCAGCCTTGCCATTTCACGAAATGAAACAGTTTGCCACGTCGACGTTCCGTTTTCAAAATCTGCTCCACCGTGTAGTAGTCTTGCTGTGTTTTTACGACAGGCTGTAATTCCATCTCGTAAATCGTCCCTAGCAACGGTTCCCCTTGAAGATCTTCCAGTTCATAGACTCGCTGCTGTTGGGGTAGACGCCGCTTAATTCTCAAATTGACCTTTGACTTTACTGATCCGTACAGGGTGCCCGACCTTGTACACCGCCTTCGTCGTTCGCTGCGATTGCCTGGGGTACAAGACACGCCGGACTTGGGCTTCATTGCGTTGGGTCACGGTAATGGGGGCTCTCTTTATACTCCGATGATAGGCTCGATTGTAACCACTCACAAGTTTCGGGATAACATCGATGTACCGCCTTGTATTCTTATAGGTGAAATATTTATACATGCGGCCTTTGAATGTCCTGTTGAACCTTTCCATCACTGAAGCCTTGGTCTCGTTGTACGTATGGAAGAAAAACATCTTCTGGGCTTTCAGAAACTGTTGGAACGGTCTGTTGAGGAATTCCGTGCCTTCGTCGGTTTGCAAATACAAAGGTTTGCGCCCGGTCTTGAAGATGTCTTTGAACGCCGCTATGAGATTCGCCCCCGTTTTCGTCCGGATGGGTACCACCCACGCATACTTGGATAGGATATCGATGCACGTCAAGATATACCGATTCCCATCGTTGTGTTTGGCAAAGGCGCTCATATCGACCAAATCCGCTTGCCACTGGGCATCTATTCCTCCCACGATGACCCGGTTCCGTAGAAAATGGCAACGGACAGATCGATGTAAGGTATAGGTGTCTTGTTTTCTTAACTAATCTCGGACTTGGGCACGTTGTATCCCCTGGGGTTTGGCCGCTCGATAGAGAGCCAACAATGCACTATAGGCCGCCGGACTGTCGGGACTGTAGTATAAGTTATCCAACACCTTCTCCCAGCGCTTCATGGTGACAAATGATGATGGACCCTGGCTCTATCGTTTATTTATAACGGGTATATCTTGGGCCGGAGTTTCTGTCTGATTTTCTTCGTTGGCTTCCACAGTGTCCATGGTAAATGACCAGTCCAACTCGTCTGATGACCGCTTGATAAACACTTGATCCACATCTACCACGGCATCTTCCAATGCAGACCATAGATCAGGGTGAAGGGTAAAATGCACTGTACCCCCATCTAGCCGAGCCAATTGAGCAAAGAAAGAGCCGCGTCGGATGTACACATCGTGACACAAGTGGATGAGGTCGCCGTCCAGTTCACCAGACAACACCCGTTTGAATTTGGTCCAGCCCTCCCGGGACAGACGCATGTGGGCCGGGCACGGTTGTGTAGGGTCCGCATCACAGATGTCTCCCACCTCCTCCATGATATCGACCGTATCCGCATACACGTGCAGGAAAACCTCGGGGGTCAAGCTGAGATACGCCAGTATTATATGGTCCGTCATGGTCAGTACGTGAATGGTACCAGATCTGACTGTCTCTCGTATTTATAGGGAGAACCCCATGAGATCAAAGGATCGGGTGGTCATGTCACTGGGCTGACTGAGTCTAGCCGGGTAATCAATGGCATCGTCGTCTGGTTCATGGCTAGACATTTGTTCATTGGGGTGCAGTCTACAGAAGGGCCATGGCATCTGAAATTAAACAGTAGGCAGGTTCATTTTATGCTAAACAGCAACCGTGTTATTAGAGAACCCCCATAGAACTATATATTTTCTGAAAGAGTAGGCTCTTGACATAAAGCCGAGACAGATGTAAGCCTTGTTGACGAAAATCAGGGTCCCCATAACCCATACTGAACTTGCTTCAAACTTCAGGAAAATCCTCTAAAATTGGTCCAAAATGGGTAATATTCCCCTCCACCAAAGAAAAAACTTGACAATCGATTGTCCTGAAACTCACCGACAGTGTGCCCAGTCCAAGGACCAACAAAAATTGGCAAAGAAAATAGGGTGTTGTCCAGGCGGTTTTCAAGCTCAATTTTACACCGTAAAGTATGCCATGTGCTCGTAAGCTGAGAATGGCCCCAATTCACAGCCACACTTTCACACTTCCATCTGCATAGTGAGGCATGGGCCAATCCTACTGGCAAAATACCATGTACTGATTTGAAGCAAATCAACCAGTCAACTGAATGATATCACAAATATCAATAAACAAAAAGCCAACAAAAATTCTCATGGGGTCAAACCTGGTGGAATTTTAATTTCAAAGAATTTGAGGGGGACCAAAAATCCGCAACTGTGGACTGAGCCCTTTAAGTGAAGGGTACCTTTTGTGGATTTTTTTTTATCTACTCCTTTCAATCTATGGGTCTGTACAAGTATAATGATATATGACACTCAATGGTTGAAAGTCATATTAAGATAAAACAGAGCGATACCTTTCCCCTACCCCATTCATATTTTGACAGTTTTTGCGACGCCATTTTGTCAGGCTAGACCGCTATGTCAAATTTGAATATATCTGACTGAAAATTTTGCATTCAGGACTAATATTGTTTACAATTATGTTGAACACAATTCAAAACAATGATATTCACACCCAACACAGGACTGGAATTATGAAACCAGCACAGGGGCTTGGGCTAGAAGGGGGGGGAGGGGTGGATAACTCTTAGCATGACAGGGGAATATCTGTTACATTGTGTATAGTATAGTATTGCCAACTCCAATGCTGGTTTTATGGGGGGGGTAGGGCTGTTTTAATGGTCCCAGAGGAATTATTCTGTGACACTAAAACTTTTGAAAAATTCCTGGGACAATTGAACCCCCCTCCCTCCCTCCCCCCGATAAAACACCAACATGGATGTTGGCAATTCTACACACCTTTTAACAGATATTTCCTGGCCATGCTAAGAGTTACCCCTCCCCCCTTTCTAGCCCAAGCCCCTGTGCTGCTTTAAAAATACCATGTACTGATTTGAAGCAAATCAACCAGTTTTGAATTGTGTTCAACTTGATAGTAAACAATATTAGTTCTGGATGGAAATTTTTTAGTCAGATATGCAAATTTAATGTTACCTGAGAAAGTGCCTGTTCTGTCATATAGGGTGCAGTCTACAGAAGGGCCATGGCATCTGAAATTAAACAGTAGGCAGGTTCATTTTATGCTAAACAGCAACCGTGTTGTTAGAGAACCCCCATAGAACTATATATTTTCTGAAAGAGTAGGCTCTTGACATAAAGCCGAGACAGATGTAAGCCTTGTTGACGAAAATCAGGGTCCCCATAACCCATACTGAACTTGCTTCAAACTTCAGGAAAATCCTCTAAAATTGGTCCAAAATGGGTAATATTCCCCCTCCACCAAAGAAAAAACTTGACAATCGATTGTCCTGAAACTCACCGACAGTGTGCCCAGTCCAAGGACCAACAAAAATCGGCAAAGAAAATAGGGTGTTGTCCAGGCGGTTTTCAAGCTCAATTTTACACCGTAAAGTATGGCATGTGCTCGTAAGCTGAAAATGGCCCCAATTCACAGCCACACTTTCACACTTCCATCTGCATAGTGAGGCATGGGCCAATCCTACTGGCAAAATACCATGTACTGATTTGAAGCAAATCAACCAGTCAACTGAATGATATCACAAATATCAATAAACAAAAAGCCAACAAAAATTCTCATGGGGTCAAACCTGGTGGAATTTTAATTTCAAAGAACTTGAGGGGGACCAAAAATCCGCAACTGTGGACTGAGCCCTTGGGTTCTGCCGCCGCTTCTCTCAGGGCACGAGCCCACTCCAACTCGTCTGATGACCGCTCGTCCGGTGTAAACAGCTGGTCCACGATGGGCACCACTTTCTCGAAGGCTGTCCACAGATCGGGGTCTAGGGTGAAGCCTCGCGTAGGGTCTTGGGAAGAAGGGTCCACGGTGTACGTAGATGGCATTGTCTATGTGGATGAGGTGTCCGTCGAGCTCGCCGCTCAACACCCGTTTAAATTTGGTCCAGCCGTCACGGTGTAGCGTAACCGTATTCGATACGGTCTCAACACGCGACCAGCAAACATCTCCACGGTCTTCCACGAGGGTGACTTTATCTTCATAGACGTGTAACCCCACTCGGGGTGTAAGGGGAAGGATGGCTCGTAGGACTGGTGACATGCTTGATCCAATGACGAACGGTGAATGACACACACTCTGTCTGACCCTCGAATTTATGGTGAGGTCCCACTGTCAATGTCACAGTGCCAGGGTCAATAGGGCACAGACAATTGTGAGGCCAACCAGCCGTCGCTGGTTCCGGCGTGAGCGCTCGTGGTCCATAGCCCGAGCATCAAGGATGGCTGTCATAGTCCAGTAGTGGTGAGTGATGGCACACCTCTCCATCGAGTGCACTCTGTCGAGGACCGCTTCTGTGAACTCGTTCAGGATCTGGCGTCGCCCCTCGTTGTCGTCGCCTCCTGTATCTTTGGCCCGCCGTTTCAAGGCTTCTTTGGGTGCCGTACCCCCCAAGACATCACCGTCGACTTGCAGTCCACTGCGTACCGCTTGTTTGCCGATTGCTTTCACCCAACGCGTCACCAACGGCAGGAACGTTTTGGCGATGCTCCCGAATATGTTCCCCAGTCCATGTCCTCGTTGCATGCGTGCACCACTAAATACCGGAAGGCCACCGCCGGCCTGTTGGGCATAATAGTCCATATAGCTGCGTGCATCGCACTCGTAAGGCACCTTCATTATACAAAGTGGGGAGCACGTGCTTTTCCAAAATGAAGTGTCAGCACCACTTTCCCGCGTTCGAATTCCACCGGTCGTCCCGTGTCATCTCTTATATCCACCGTGATCGTGTTGATGTCGGTTTGTCGTACGGGTAGGTAGAGCATGTGAGTGAAACTGTGGGTGACTTGATCTCCATACGTCTTTTTAATGGGCACCACCCGTAACAGAGGTGTGTTGATATCGCCCACGATGTGGTTGTCCACCACGTCCGAGTAGACGTAAGAGTCCGTACATACCCGACTTCATATCCATCGGGATCTCGCCTTGGTGGGCGGTGGGACCAGCGAACGTCTGTAGATAGGACTCAGTACGACACTCGCGTTGGCGGAGACGATAAGCTGTGCCTTGTCGTTGTGTGCGTTGTAATCGAAGTCCACGTGATTCTTGAAGGGATAGGCTTTGATGGGTCTTGAAGTATTCGTGACCTCCCGTAGAGCCTTATAATGCAACAGTCTTAACAGCCCACCCATGAACTCCTTGGGAGTATCGTATTGGCCTTCGGGGAGGGTGAGTCGGATGTCTTTTTCTTCGTAGGTCACATCGTACCACACTTGTACCACGAGTAAGGGTATTGGATATCCACGAGGCCACATTCCCAGCGCCCAGGTAAATGCAACGGTTGCGGTAACTGGGTCACGTACTTGGCCAAGGTGTTGTCAGGAAACACATCCAGCGAACTGTTACTGGGTAGGGTGAGGTAAAACATGGCGACTGAGCTGTCCTGCTGCTGCTGTTGGTTATAATAGGTGTTCCAGGCCTTGGGCGGTTGTGTCCGGCGTCGTGTTCGTCGCGTTGACTTGCTATGTGTCACGGCTCTGGAGATGTGGGGTGTCCTGATCAAGGATGGTTTTTTAAAGGTCTGAGAAGAAGATGCCCGTTGTGGTGGTGGTGTTTTGGGGGGTGACTCCGGTTCCCATTCGGATTCCCAAGAAAGTGGGCCACTCGGCGATTGCTGGGTTCGCTGCATAAAGGCCCAGCGGTGGGGGTTCCCCACCAATTCCTGTGGTACATGTACGTCTTTCAAGCCTTGAGCGAAGACCTCCCATCCTCGAGGATCCGTGTGCGACCTGCGTTTACGCACCAGGTCATTCACTAAATCCGTCATGTGGGTGCCGCGAACCACCTGATTCTGTACCAGTAGTTCGCCTTTATCATTCCAAGTCATGTTAGGATTCTGTTTCATCCGTTGTAATACCAGGCCAGCTTGTTTCTTGAACGATGCAGGTATACTCTTCAGCACTTCGTCTTCCACCCACTGTGGGGCTGTGGGTGCTACCCCTGGTAATGGCGGCTGTTGGAGCGGTGCTGAGGTCGGCGGTGTGTCACGTGGTGGTGGTGGTGGTGGTGGGGTAGAGAAGGTTTTGTATTGGTCCATGAACGTCATGTACCGTTGAAGCGTCTCATTGTACCGCTGTACTTTCTCACTGTCGCTTAACCCCGGTCTCTGTAAGATCTGTTGCATCTCTCCATCGAGGGTGTTTATGGTCTTCACCGTAGGTGGGACAGGGTAGGGTGATTGGAGGTTTTGAAGAAACCGTGGTTCTACGAGGACCATTTTTTTCGTGTGGTTCATTGTCGGCCAAAGAGTCCACCCAATAATAGACCCAACACGGAAGCGGCCAACGGTGCTAAGATGGCCCCGAGAAAGCCGCCTTTCTGTAACACCTTTTTCTTTTGTGTTTGAGGGACCCGCTTCTGGACTAAGGTTCGGAGATCTGTCTTATGCTTGGCCAACTTGGTCTTCTGAGCCGGAGTCAGTGGAACGTTTCCTTTTAACAGGTTGTACCCGATCTCGCACAGACAGCGTACAAGGTCGGGGTCCGCACCGCGTACAATGGTTCGGACCAACTCGGGTGGGGCCGTCTTCAATACACGGAGCGTTGGGGCGTGCTTCCGTACTCGCGCAGACATCATGTACAACTAATGCCAGAACCCACAACTCTGCCCTTTTTATCTACCTCAGAGAACAGAGACAAAGTCACCCATGCTGTGGTATTCATTATTTTTATTATCCCCATCATCAAACACACACCGCAGCTGGGGGCGCCACTGTGGGTGTGTTTACATTATTTTTGCATGTACACGTGGTGGGCCTCTCCGGGAAAGATGCCGGTCCGTAGTCGAAGGTGGTCGGGGGTGGCTTGCTTGAGGTCGAAGAGCATATACCCTTGCTGAGGGGTTGTGGCATCTTTAAAGGCTTCCAACGCAAACGGTGTGCGGCCGGGATACATCTGTCTCGCCAGGTGCAGCAGTTGAGTGGTATCTCTCGGGTTTTTCAAGACCACCAGGTAGTGGACATTTAAGCTGATGTTCCTATGTTCTTTGTTTTTACTGAACAGATTCTGCACAATGTAGATGATGCTGAGCCGTCGATGGTGGCTGCCTTTGGTAAAGAGTTGGGTGACCCGCGCATCCGTCTCCGCCATGAGATCATCCAGAACCGTCAAGGTGTCGGGTTCCAAATCGGCCAAGTTGGGTAGGCCTTCCACGAACGTGATGTGGGGCATTGCTGCATACGCTTCCTGCCATTCTCCGTAACACCACACGACTCGGGCAATGGGTGGGGTGATCATGCTGTCGGCGTGTTGAAGGAGCTTCCTGACGAAGTGCGTTTTGCCGGAGCCCGTCGGTCCTGCGACGACGCAAGTGAAGGGATGCTGCCACCGAGGGTCCATGGTTCGAGGTGTATGCGCTGTCGTGGTAACCCGCTCTTGTAAATTTCGTACGAGTGAACTGGAGTGGTGGTGGTGGGTACAACGTCGGTCGTCGTTGTCTGTTCACTGTGAGGGATGAAATCCGGTGGGTTTTCAGACGTAGTGGGTGTTCTTGCTGTAGGTGTGGAGCTTGGTGTGGAGCTCGACGTGGCTTGTACATGGGGTGTGGTGATGGTGACTGGGCTCGATACGGGGTTGACTGGTGCTATCTGTAGACTGGTTTCACTGATGGCTGGTGTTCTCAGTTGGTTAAGTAGCGTGCTGACATAGGCTACGTCGTAAAACACACCTCCGTACAACACACTAAGCAGGGTTAGCACTATCACCACAAAGCCCACTTGCGCTTTGCGCGTTTTGGGAGACGCTGTGTTCAGAGGCAGCTGCTGCTTGTCCATACCACCGTGGTCGAACGTGGAATGAAGGATGACGGTAGTGGTGTCTGGCTTTATAGTCGTTTCACCTGGTTGGCAGCGACCCAGGAATTGAAGGAACTGGGCCAACCTTGCCATTTGACGAAATGAAACAGTTTGCCACGTCGACGTTCTTTCAAAATCTGCTCCACCGTGTAGTAGTCTTGCTGTGTTTTTACGACAGGCTGTAATTCCATCTCGTAAATCGTCCCTAGCAACGGTTCCCCTTGAAGATCTTCCAGTTCATAGACTCGCTGCTGTTGGGGTAGACGCCGCTTAATTCTCAAATTGACCTTTGACTTTACTGATCCGTACAGGGTGCCCGACCTTGTACACCGCCTTCGTCGTTCGCTGCGATTGCCTGGGGTACAAGACACGCCGGACTTGGGCTTCATTGCGTTGGGTCACGGTAATGGGGGCTCTCTTTATACTCCGATGATAGGCTCGATTGTAACCACTCACAAGTTTCGGGATAACATCGATGTACCGCCTTGTATTCTTATAGGTGAAATATTTATACATGCGGCCTTTGAATGTCCTGTTGAACCTTTCCATCACTGAAGCCTTGGTCTCGTTGTACGTATGGAAGAAAAACATCTTCTGGGCTTTCAGAAACTGTTGGAACGGTCTGTTGAGGAATTCCGTGCCTTCGTCGGTTTGCAAATACAAAGATTTGCGCCCGGTCTTGAAGATGTCTTTGAACGCCGCTATGAAATTCGCCCCCGTTTTCGTCCGGATGGGTACCACCCACGCATACTTGGATAGGATATCGATGCACGTCAAGATATACCGATTCCCATCGTTGTGTTTGGCAAAGGCGCTCATATCGACCAAATCCGCTTGCCACTGGGCATCTATTCCTCCCACGATGACCCGGTTCCGTAGAAAATGGCAACGGACAGATCGATGTAAGGTATAGGTGTCTTGTTTTCTTAACTAATCTCGGACTTGGGCACGTTGTATCCCCTGGGGTTTGGCCGCTCGATAGAGAGCCGACAATGCACTATAGGCCGCCGGACTGTCGGGACTGTAGTATAAGTTATCCAACACCTTCTCCCAGCGCTTCATGGTGACAAATGATGATGGACCCTGGCTCTATCGTTTATTTATAACGGGTATATCTTGGGCCGGAGTTTCTGTCTGATTTTCTTCGTTGGCTTCCACAGTGTCCATGGTAAATGACCAGTCCAACTCGTCTGATGACCGCTTGATAAGCACTTGATCCACATCTACCACGGCATCTTCCAATGCAGACCATAGATCAGGGTGAAGGGTAAAATGCACTGTACCCCCATCTAGCCGAGCCAATTGAGCAAAGAAAGAGCCGCGTCGGATGTACACATCGTGACACAAGTGGATGAGGTCGCCGTCCAGTTCACCAGACAACACCCGTTTGAATTTGGTCCAGCCCTCCCGGGACAGACGCATGTGGGCCGGGCACGGTTGTGTAGGGTCCGCATCACAGATGTCTCCCACCTCCTCCATGATATCGACCGTATCCGCATACACGTGCAGGAAAACCTCGGGGGTCAAGCTGAGATACGCCAGTATTATATGGTCCGTCATGGTCAGTACGTGAATGGTACCAGATTTGACTGTCTCTCGTATTTATAGGGAGAACCCCATGAGATCAAAGGATCGGGTGGTCATGTCACTGGGCTGACTGAGTCTAGCCGGGTAATCAATGGCATCGTCGTCTGGTTCATGGCTAGACATTTGTTCATTGGGTTCTGCCGCCGCTTCTCTCAGGGCACGAGCCCACCCCAACTCGTCTGATGACCGCTCGTCCGGTGTAAACAGCTGGTCCACGATGGGCACCACTTTCTCGAAGGCTGTCCACAGATCGGGGTCTAGGGTGAAGCCTGGCGTAGGGTCTTGGTAGCGGCCCAGGCGTGGGAAGAAGGGTCCACGGTGTACGTAGATGGCATTGTCTATGTGGATGAGGTGTCCGTCGAGCTCGCCGCTCAACACCCGTTTAAATTTGGTCCAGCCGTCACGGTGTAGCGTAACCGTATTCGATACGGTCTCAGCACGCGACCAGCAAACATCTCCACGGTCTTCCACGAGGGTGACTTTATCTTCATAGACGTGTAACCCCACCCGGGGTGTAAGGGGAAGGATGGCTCGTAGGACTGGTGACATGCTTGATCCAATGACGAACGGTGAATGACACACACTCTGTCTGACCCTCGTATTTATGGTGAGGTCCCACTGTCAATGCCACAGCGCCAGGGTCAATAGGGCACAGACTATTGTGAGGCCAACCAGCCGTCGCTGGTTCCGGCGTGAGCGCTCGTGGTCCATAGCCCGAGCATCAAGGATGGCTGTCATAGTCCAGTAGTGGTGAGTGATGGCACACCTCTCCATCGAGTGCACTCTGTCGAGGACCGCTTCTGTGAACTCGTTCAGGATCTGGCGTCGCCCCTCGTTGTCGTCGCCATCTGCAAACATGGACCGGACCACTGCTCGGTAACCCGTGAGTGAATTAACCACGGTGGCATGCTGTAAAATGCGAGTCGCATAGGGCTGGATCTCCGTCATGGCTCTGCAACCGTAGAAATGAAGGTGTGGGATCCAGAGGGACGTGTTTTATAGACCATGTCACACATGCGCGCCTAGATGTAGCTCTACGGGTGTAGTCCGTGATACGTACTATTCTGATTGGTTATGTGGCTCCTATAGAGATAGTACCTTATCGACAATGGGGACTACTTGTTCCAAAGCCGTCCATAGATCGGGGTCCAGGGTAAAGCCACCGTCGTTCAGACAGAGGAGTCGAGCGAAAAAGGGACCGCAGAAAATGTAGACGTCGTCACACAGGTGAATGCTATCACCGTGCAGGTCACCCAACAACACCCGTTTCAAGGTAGTCCATCCTTCCGGTGACAAAGAGACGTGCGCTTCTGGGTTCAGGCGTACACCAACACCTAAGTCCGCTATCGATGAGGTCCACTCGTTTGGGGTACAACAATAGGGTGCAGCCAGGTGTAAGCCTCCGGGTAGCCACAGTCCCTTCTTTCACCTCGGGGTGTAGTAAGTCATCCACCTCGGGGAGTACATCTTTCAGTGCCATCCATAAGGGTGGGCAGAGTGTGATATAGGTACCTCCACTCTGTTCCAACCGGGGAAAAAGGGAATCCTCTCCAGCAGTGCGTATGTGCACGCCGACTTCCACGTGCATGAAATCCCTTTCGGGCTCTTTTCCCTGTAACAATCGTGTCAATAGAGTCCAGCCTGATAGCGATAACAAAATCTTCACCTTCTGCGGTGCGTCTTGGACCAGCTCCAGGTGATCGTCATTGACGATGAGGTAGACGTCGGCCGTCAGTTGGAATAACGCAAGCTCTGTTCCGCTCGCTGCCATGGTGGGGAATGAAAAGCGAACGGTTAGAGAGGTAGCTTTATAGTGTACCTGTTGGGTAGGGTTTTATACACCGTGTGAGTCATGGGCACTTGTTATACTCGCTTGCGCCATAAGGTCAATAAGGTTAGAAATGCGCTTTTTTCAACTACGCCCTGTGACGGCCCTTCGTGAATGGGCGTAACCTGTGAACATCATAGGAATGCATGTAATAACCTGTCTGTGGGGTTTTTCCACAATGTCGTTCACCTTCGTGTCTTTTCGGGTACGTCCGTGTCTTTCGGTAAAGTCCGTGTCTTTTCGGTAAAGTCCGTGTCTTTTCGGTAACGTCCGTGTCTATTCGGTAACGTCCGTCATCCGGGTATATATGAGGGTCTTGAGGGGGGCGACTGTATGTGGCGTGTTGTATGTGTTTTTCTCGGCGACGTCCGTGTCTATCATCCGGGCACATCACGTCTGCGCCTGCATTGGGGTATGTATGAGGATCTTCATGCGCGCGCGCGCTGCGGATTCACCCACGCACTGCCGGTGATGACGCGCGCGCTGCGGCATCAGATCACCCCCGTGCGCGCGCTGCGGCCGGGGCGGGCCGGGCCGGGCCGGGCCGGGCCAGGCCGGGGAAAACCTCGGAGGTTGAACATCCGGACGTCTAAGAGAAAATTGGAACTCTTCTGTGTTCGAAGGTAGTTTTAGTGAAACCCGAAAGTGACGTCTGTGCGCAGAACCCACACCACCACCCAACCCCAAACCAGGGACCCCTAGTGATGGGTCACACACACCCCCACGCATCCCCCAACATGCCTGCTTTCTATACTACGACCAAACTGCGCATGCGCAGACCCTAGAACATGGACGAACCCTGAGTCCAATCGGATGCTGCTTCACAAGAGCTTCAACATAAGACCTCATACGACTCCATCGGATCCATAGTGACCCCTGTCGGCGCCAAAATGTCTATTTCCATACACTTTCTCTACTGCGCATGCGCAGAATGATGTCAGTTCCACGTCACACCCACCCCGTCGGATATTCCCTCACGACTGCTTCACATTGATACCTCACTCGATCCCATCAGACCATTACGGGCCTACCTAAACCCCAACACGTCTATTTCTATACTACGGCCAGACTGCGCATGCGCAGACTATTGACAACGAACGACACACTAGCCCAGGCGGATGCTCCCTCACGACAGCTTCACACTGATACCTCATACGACACCATAGGATCATTAGGGGCTCACCTAAATCCTAAAACGTCTATGTCCACACCCTTTTCCCAGAATTTCCTGTCTGCGCATGCGCAGAATGTGGACAACGGCCGAGACACTAGTCCAATCGGATGTCCCCTCGCCTAGGCTTCACATTGATACCTCACTGAACTCCATCGGCTCATTAGGGGCTCACCTACATCCCCAAAACGTCTATTTTCATACCCTTTCTCTATTGCGCATGCGCAGAATGACGATATTTCGACCCCACATCCACCCAGTGGGATGCCCCCTCACATAGGCTTCACATCGATACCTCATACGACTCCATCGACCCATTAGTGGCTGCCCTAGATCCCAAAACGTCTATTTTCATACCCTTTCTCTATTGCGCATGCGCAGAATGACGATATTTCAACCCCACACCCAGCCAGTGGGATGCCCCCTCACATAGGCTTCACATTGATACCTCACTCGACCCCATCGGTCCATTAGGGACTCCCCTACATCCCAAAACGGCTATTTCCATACCCTTGGTCTACCGCGCATGCGCAGAATAACCATATTCCAACCCCACACCCAGCCCATCGGATGCCCTCTCACATAGGCTTCACATTGATACCTCACTGGACTCCATCGGACCACTAGGGGCTCCCCTAGACCCCCAAACGTCTATTTCCATACCCTTGGTCTACCGCGCATGCGCAGAATAACCATATTCCAACCCCACATCCAGCCCCTCGGATGCCCCCTCACATAGGCTTCACATTGATACCTCATACAACCCCATCGGGCCACTAGGGGCTCCCCTAGCTAGACCCCAAAACGTCTATTTCCACTGATACCCTTGGTCTACCGCGCATGCGCAGAATGACGATATTTCAACCCCACACACAGCCCATCAGATGCCCCTTCACGAATGCTTCACATTGATACCTCATACAACCCCATCGGTACACTAGGGACCCCTCTCGCCCCTGAAGATTGCCGGAAATTGCCGGAGAATTTGATCACCCACGACATTGTGGGGAAAACCCACTGAGACTACTTTCTGTCCGCGGAGGAATACAAAGGTACTTTTGAACTCCACGAGACCTTGAGCTGGTGGCGCCCCCTGGCGCCCCAGGCGCCCCAGAGGTGAAAGGCGATGGGGCGTGCCCTATACCCTTAACCTGGAAAAAAGGGAACCAGGAGTTACCTCCCTGGAAAAGGGGACCCTTCGTCCACTTTCCCTACTACTCACGCTGGTGGAGCCGCGTTGGGTATGTTTACAATTCAAGAAGACTCTTGTCCAATCAGAGGCTGAGTGAGTGAGTGTGAGTCTATGCGCGCGCATGTGTGTGAGTCAGTGAGTGAGGCGTGCCCAACGCCCATAAGGCGTCCCCAACGCCCGTCTTAACGCATGGACGCACTAACGATGGTGAGTGAGTGAGAGTGAGTGAGTGAGTGGTCATATTAAGTCGTTTAGGAGTAGTAGCCAAAGTGGTCATTTTGGGGGTGTGAAGGAAGGTGTTTGGGGTAGAAATGGACCATCCTTGGTCCGAATGCGTTGTGCGAGGTGTCAAAGCAAAGCAGTTTACAATTCATTTATGACACTTATGCTATTGTCCGTGTATTCAGAAGTTCATTGTTCTGATCTCGAGGGACACAAGTTAATGCCTGGATGTACAGACACCACCAGGTCCACACCCCACTATTATCACCACCACACGTGCAAGTTCTACCACCAGTACACACCAGTTCTACCACTGCCACACATCACCACCACCACACACACAACACACACCACCATGCATGTAGGCCTACCTACCACAAATATCCTCCATACATCTTTTAAAAAACATACCAGTAATGATTATCCACTACAGTACTATTTCATGATCAACTTTTACTCTTTAGCGGGGGCATTTATCTCCTTCAGTGATAATTAATCCACATTCCCATCAAATATGCTTCTCCAAAGGGGGCATACTCACTGATGCTGTTACTTCTAGTTCGTGACTGGATTCAGGCAAGTGAACACCGTTCAGACAGTGAATGATCTTCAGCCAATAACTATCTTGGTGAAATTTGTTATTCACCCCCAGAAAACCATTAAAACTAATATTCTACCGCCGGTATGGGCCGACCGGTATTGCTTTATTTATTTTAATGTTCAAATTATAGACCCTTTGTCTTATCTGTGTAAGCATAAAAAAGAATGAGCGTTAAACATGTTCGTGAAATTGGCTTGCGAGGATGGGTAATTGTGACACAGCACAGATTGACATAAATGAGAAACCTGTTAAATCCTGGTATGTCACGTGACAACGCCAGTGAAGATGGCGACCATTTGCGTACACTTCGCCATCCATAAGATGGCTTGCGAATCGTGAGCCTCCATTATTGCGGAGCGATATCCGGTATATTACGGGATTCTGTTCGGCCTTCATCCGGCAGAGAACAGACTCGAGAAATCTGATAAATTACAGGTTTTCAAACCACTTGGGAAACAGATATAGGCTAGGCTTACAAAATATATAGGTATAAATAACTTTCGTATCACCCAAGAGGTGTGATAGATCTGTAATTTTCAACAAGTAGGGCATCACATGATTCGAAAATGGCGAGTTACGTTGGGGTTACGTCGGTAGACTTTAGCTGATTGGCTGACGAAGTCACGTGGTATTGATTTCTGGAAATTCCCTCTCGCACTTGCCGAAAGTAGGCTGTAAATGGATACACACGATCCCAGGGTCAGTCTTACCGCGTATAGATGACCGAAATGGTTACAGGTTGGATGGCGACAGATCGTTACAACAGGAAGTGTTTAATTTCAGTCTGTTAATATGCATTTTGGAAGAATGTGACATCAGATATTTATTGTTTTCTTACTGTGGTTGAGGTAAATCGATGTGGTAGTCCCTACCAGATGTTATATTCCCATCGATAACCCCTGAAATGTTGCACTCAGATTGTGACAAATTCGGCGTGCGACTGTATATTATAAAGGCGCCAGTTTTCGACACTTACTTTCGATCCAACCCCATCTATTTACAATAGTACATTGTGGACTTACTAGTGTGTGTAGTACAAGAGTGTTTCGTAGTTATACTAGAGTTTCGCGTGCCATCGGCACTTGGATCAAGGATCAAGGATACTTAACCGGAGTGTTAGTTGCATAATTTTCAGATCAATGCAGTTGTTTAATTCTAATAGGATAATTTACTTTGTCTTGAACATAACGTCATCGACATCAAACTTGAAAAAAATAAAATAATAATAATAACAATAGTAGAAAGGGCTAATTGTTTTGCCTGGCTTTATCTCAAAAATGTATCACTGAAAACTTGGTAATAATTGATAACTTCCTAGTTAACTGTACATAGATTTCTCGAGTTTTATAAATATTGAGTAAAATCCTTAATGAAAGAGTCCGTACACAAGGCTTCTCATCTTAATCGACTAGTAACCGAAGTGGAATCATTATATTTCCGAGACCTGAAAGTGTGTTTAACATGGTACATTGTCATTGTAAGCATGTTTAACATGGTACAAGGTCATTGTAAATTTGGAACTGCAGATCAAGTTGTTGGGGAACAGCTGCATATGAATCACAACAGTGTTACATCTCATAATAACTAGAATCTCCAGGGTTTCTGCTCTTTCTACTTGGCTGGTTTGAACCCTTCGGCTTGAATCACGCCAAGGACCTGATATGGAAACACAGCTTGTAGAGTCAGTCAACTGAAACTGTTGAGTCCGTCAATTGTTGATGACATGCAGTGCACGTCACTGGTTTCTCTCCTTCTGTTTATGACGTGCAGCATATGTCCATGTTTGTAGTCATTCTATGATAGCGCCGTTACGTCAGCGGGCATATTTTGATACACTTAGAGAGACACGCTGATCAAACGTCCCCTATACCATCTATCACAGCTAGAGTTCCTTGGTTGTTTTATTTGCCAGGAAATCAAAATGGAGAGGTGTAAGAGATGAGAGCGGAGCCCTATGGGTGCAGGTGCTATTGGAGGACAACAGACCGGGTCACAAGGTCAAAGGTCACAGTCTGATAGCCCCGTCATCATTGTCAACGTCATGTCATGTGAATCCTGTTTCATCAGATTCAGTTTGCTGAAACGCAAGGTGAGATGTTAAACTATAATATTATAATATAGATGGAATATTTTCCTACGAAGTTACCAGCAAGTTCTGATCTGAAATAAAAGTGATTAAAATTAGATTTATAATTAACACTTCAGTATATTGTTATAGATCATACGGAGAAAAGTCCGATCATTTAAGCGAGGGAAACATGACACCATGGAATTTGGGAACAGCCCTGGCATGCCTGGTGCTCTCTCGCTGTTGGATTCAACCGCAGATCTGAGGACAGCGACCTCAATACAGCTGAGCGAACTATTTATAGACGTTTAACTCCGAGTCTATTCAACTGCTTGATGTACCATGCAGGGCCGGATCACTAAATGACCAGAACATTCACCAATATACTTTCATTTTTTGTGGCACGAACACATCGATGTAAATATATAAATACCCAGAATATAATCTTGCTCAATCTCACAAAAGGCATGTTATAAAGAGAACCTGTGGCTGTTATGGAAGGTTGTACATGTACCATATTATGATGAAACGTACCGTAGGGGAGGGTCACATCATATCTCAATGAAAATACGATCGAGTCCTAATGCCTACTCTACTTCGTAGGTCATGTGACGTTTCACACGGCTCATGTACAGAATTCAAAGTGTTCAAAATTCTTTGATGTAGATAATAATACAACAAATAAGAGATGCCAGGAACGGGGTCGGCAGTCCAGAAACACTTCCTATGTTCATAGGGTTAACCAACTCACTCAGTAGTTCCTATTGACTTACTCTTTCTTCACTCGGTGACAATGTAATCCAGATTAGTGCACTGTACGGTGGAGAGGCTAGGTTAAGTGGAATGTAGGAGCAATGTCATTTCTGCCTCGACGTACACATGCCGTACAAATACTTGTTTCTGTTTTGTAGAAACTATGTTCAGACTGCGGCCGTCACTTTTGCTCAGCATGTGTTCTCAAGGTGACAGGTGGGACGAGTCTCCGGGCGAACCGACGTTGTACGAAATGTCAGAGTATTCTAGGTGGAGATTTCACCAAACAGGACTTGATTCCTCTCAAAGTCAAAGATTTACGATTTTTCCTCACCACGAAAAATATTCAAACCCGTACCTGCACAGAGAAGGAAGATTTGATGGATCTGATATTCCGCAATTTTGCCAGTTCCAGTCACCGACATTTACAGTGGGAACATGACCAACATGTTGAAAGATTAGCTGTGAGTTTTGAAGGGAATAATCCATTCGAATAAAGGAATCATTGGATAATTCTCATGTTGAGAGATTAGCTCTGAGTTTTGAAGGGAATAATCAATTCGAATAAAGGAATCATTGGATAATTCTCTTATCTATGTTCATTGATATCCCAATAACTATGATAACAGTCCTACTGTGTATGAAATTAATTTGTTGCTGTACAAAAACATGGTAAAGAGTGGTGAACTGCTGTCCTGTCCTGTCCTGTCAGCTCACCTGTACGTAGTAAGGCGAGTTATTGTGAGGGGATACGGTGCAGTGTTGGTGCCGGTGTTCACATTTGTGCTACACTGGTTTAATGAAAATTGTTCTGCTGTGAAATGAACATCATTGAGGTGTGATTGAGTCAGGGAATGCCCATGCTTACAGCAGACAGCATCAGCCCCCTCACACATCCTTCTCACATGATGCAGACATTATCCTTCTGGATGGCTCACCCCCTTGAAGCTTCCCCTCTTACACACCTGAGTGTCCCACCCCCCTCCACTCATAACACTTGAATGTATAGGACCTTCTAACCCAGGGGATGCCCCCTCACCTTCCAGGGCTGTGTGTCCCACCCTCTGTCTCTTAAGCCAATTGTTCTGAAAGCTTACAAACACATTCATATGAAGAACCTACATGTATGTACATTGGCCATGTAGCTGTACAAGTATGGTGCAGGTCGTTTCCTTAGTCATGGTTACTTACAGGCCTTTGCATGGTCTCATACTAGTTAACAACACCTTTACTATCCGATCTACTTGTGTTACAGGAAAGGATGAGAGAGGCCAGAGATCAGGAGAGACGAGCAACACAGCCGCAGCAGGATACAACTCCAGCTGATCCCATCGCACCTCCTGCTGAGGAGGAGGCTGAGGAGAACAGAGATGAACGGTTACGCGAAAGACAAGATCGTGAAATGAGGGAGACATTAAACCGGCTCTATGATGAGTTACAGAACGAAGAGGTCAGGGTGACATGCTGAGTTTCCTATTTATATAATACCAGCATTATATTTGTGTTGCTTTGGTCTTTGGTTCACGAAAGTGTACACATGGAGTGGAAATTGAGGCTAGCACTGTAGTAGCATTGAAGTAGCACAGATACATGTAGATCTTTGATCAGAGGTCAGAGGGTATTGTGCAAATTGCTCACAATGGTAATTACTACATTCATGGTATTTCAGGCCCGTAGCCAAGGGGGAGTTTCTGGGTTCGGGCGAACCCCCCCTTTCGGAAAAATTATATATTTTTCCCATATAAATGCCCTTTTCAAACACTGAAGCGAACCTCCTATTTGCCCCTTTTCCCATACAGCGAACCCCCTGATGTGCCCTTTTGGAGTGAAGGCGAACTACCCCTCAGTAAATCCTGGCTATGGCCATGTACTTGACCTTAGGAGTCCCAAGTTAACTACGGTAATTCCTCTAATAAATTGATTATCCTCCTGGAAATCGATCACCCCCGCATTTCAGTCAATCCCGTTTGTAAAAAAAATTTAATCACCTCCTCAATCAAGTGTATCTGTTCTGTGCTCTCTCTGTGGCAGCGTTGCAGTCTAGGCTGATCAAACAAATGGTGATAGATGTAGAAAGACCATAAGTAGCAGGTTTAGACGTATTACGGACTCGTCATATTAATTTGGAATCATTTATTTCAAGTCTGGAACTCTCACTTTGAATCTGGGAAAGGAATTATCAGTTTCTCAGCTGATTGATCTGGCGAGACAACGACATAGGCAAAATTGTTACTTCCGGAAAGGCAACTCTGAGTAGTCTTCCCTTAAAGCAAGAGCACTGAACGTTTGAACTAACAGATGGGTAGATTGTGTTTGATATTAATTCAGTATTCAGAAAACTGCAATTAGCTTGTATTGAATCACACCCTACGTAAGTATAATTTGAAACAAATCACTTCTACCATCCTGGACACAGTTTTCACAAGTGGCAGTATAACAAAAATAACAAAAAATTGTTTTATCATTTGAAAAAAAAAACCCTTTATTAATTAATCTATCCCCTTATTTCAGAACAATCAAGATGGAAGAGAGCCAAACAGAAGAACTAAGCTTAGTGATATAGAGACTTTAGATGACATAGAGGAACTGACTGTCAAACAGTTAAAAGAAGTGCTTGCTACAAACTTTGTGGATTACAAAGGCTGCTGTGAAAAATGGGAATTGGCTGACCGAGTAAGGAGATTGTGGAAAGAGAACAAGAGTAACAAGGAGAAAGGTAGGAAGTTAACAGAATTATTCACTCATTCACATAGGTGTTGGTACTGATAGTTATCCAATATATACCAAGGATTTCTGTTCAACCATGATAATAAAGGTTCCTTTCTGCCAATTGCAAGACCTGCTATAAATGTCTCATTATTTGTTTGTTACTGTGCTTTTGAAGTGTGACAATATGGTGAGAGGTCCTTCCTCCATGCAAGTACAAAACGAGTGTAAGACAATTACAAGCTGGGGGAAAACAATAATCCTGCATCCTAGACTCGTCAGTTAGCTTAACATTGTGCATGCAACTTTTGGCTATTAAACCATATACTTGAATACCTTAACAACTTACATGAATGCCTCTATATGCTGGCACTTGTATTTTATTACTCACTGAAGAACATCGGAAGATGTGAAAGCTCTTTGAGTGAAATGCAGTTTAGGTTATTACTTGCCATGTTATATTCTTATACTGTTTATTCTTGAAATAATTACCATGCACAAAGGCAGTTTGCCTGCATTCTATTTTTACTTGAATATATATCATGTAAACAGACATGTATCACTGCGCTCGTTTTTGTAAGATATATTGGATTGTATAGAAGGTGTATTTGACAGCCAATGATAGATTGATATATTTAACTGTGCGCTCCTTATCCTTCCAGCTGATGAAATCTTACAGAATTCTGAAGGTGAGTTTGAGCCATAATCTGTAGTGAAGCATAGAAAACCATACGCTGATAAACAGCTTGTGTCACTTATGTGGTGATTCACACCACATATTTCACACCTCTTGACCATTAGGGGGTGCTTTATCTGGTTGTCCAATCAGTGTGATAATAGCTTGGAGGTAACCAGATTCCTCATACTAACCATGATTGGCTAACTACTGCGCGTGATCGAAATTACGTTACACTTACTGAGAAAAAAGATGGCGCATGCCCAGATGTTGGTTGCTGTCATAAACAAAGCAGACCGAGACTCATCTGTGAGAGAGATTTTCATTGGTCATTGAGGGTTGGCTTGTGCAGAGCGCCCCAAGTGACACACGCTGTTTATGAGCTTAAGAAAACCACAGGAAAGAGGCAGGTTGAGGAAATGTGTTTTCCTGAGTAGACTGCAGTCACTGCACTTGATGCAATGGCTTTGGTTTCAATGACTATCTGACATGTCCAACCATTCAACCACAAAATTCTTTTTCCATTATATTGTAAATGCTATTTAATTCGGTTAGCTAATATTTATAAAAATGTTTTGCTTCCTTAAAATCTCCTTGACATGGGTGAAGCATTCTTTGGGAATACATTTCAGCATTGCTCTATACATGGGAGATTGAGCTTGTATCTTTCTTCTATTTTATCATATGAGTGGCTAAATGAATACCATTACAAATGCCTTAATAGTGCACCCTGGCAATATGTATTACAGGTGGAAGCAGTGAGGGTGTATCGAGGCCTAGTGAAGATGACTTGTGTAAAATCTGTATGGATGCTACCATAGACTGTATCCTCCTTGAGTGTGGTCACATGGTCACATGTACACAGTGTGGCAAACGGCTGGCTGAGTGTCCTATATGTCGACAGTATGTAGTCCGGGCTGTACATATATTCCGTTCCTGAACTCCTATTCGCCTATTGTAATTCGTACTGCACCTTGATGATATGCAGAATAAGAAGGCTCCAATATACTATGATACTTGATGTCCAACTCAGGAGTCAGAACTGACCAAACTTTGTGATATGGAACTACCCAAAGTCATCGTGTTCACATCACACTTGTTGCATATGTGTGATTGTGGTGGACTCGTGTTTTCTGTATATTTCAGCTGTTAGACCATCACCATGATGAATACCAGTACTTAAGTTACAAGTTTTCTCATTTCAGAAATCCTGGTATATAGAGTGTAGAAATAATTCTGTTTTGTGACCCATTTAGCATTTGGATCTAAAAATATAAAAATACATTTTCCGTCCTAGCATGCCTGGAAGGACATCCTTACCTTCAATAAGCGAAGCTCATATCCTTTCCTTATGTTTTGTTACAAAGAAGCTGATTTTTCTGATTTGCGCCCACACAATATGTTTGTTTTATTTTCCTCTTATTATGAGTGGAGCGTGAAGGCGGTATATATTTTGGAACATTTTAAATGGAACCCTTGGTGTAACAATTGTTGTTGTCTCTTATTTTGCTCAGTAGTTGTCTGTAAAAGTGGGTGTTACTTTTACAGAGGTGTGATATAACATAATCTATGGAAACCCATTTAGATTACCATAACTGTACTTGTGGTAACCTCCATATGTTATGCACATTCAGATACCCGTTCAAATATTTTTCTGGGTAACTGCTTGGTTTGGGTCCCCTAAAAGCAAGTTTGTGTAACATGTAGGTAACCGGTCTCTGTTATCTTCAAATGTTACACTTTCCCTTCACATTATGGACAGGTACAAAGTTTTTGTATTCAAACATGCCAAAGGGAAGCAGGAATGGTTTGCATGGACTGGTTTGTTGACTTTCTGCTTCAATATATGTGACCCTACTACATGTAATAATGGAGATATGTTTTTGTACAGACATCAGTTTGTCGCAAGTTGACAGTCAGACGCACAAATTGTTCATATCAAATGCAGACAATGCTAGTTTTGCTATTGAGTACCCATTACTCAAAAAAAATGAGTAAAGTTTTCTTGTTTAGCAACATTACAGCTCCTTTTGGAAGAAAATATGTATTTGTTCTATCATTTTTGTTATACAATCATGAGATTGAGCTCCACAATATCCATATGCACCGGAGTGAAAATATTAATATTATAGAACATGTAGGGATGTTGAACAGACACCTGAGTTGAACCGGTCTCTTCTCATTTCATGTTGTGGTTGATTTTTCACTTCATTGTAAAGTCTGACCTTCATGTTATTGGGGCATGTATGTCTGTAAACTCACATGTCATATCAAATACAGGGCAGCTTCTCATTCCACAAACTATGTTTAACAATGTTGAATGGTTATAGTGGAAATACAGATAGTAACATTGTCAATATACATGTATCCACATCACTGTCAACTTCACTGATTAGACATCATTGTGTATTTTATGCAAAGTTCATAAAACAGAGTTGTTTGTATACTTGAAAATGTTACAAAAAGTTAAAGGAGTTTCATTCATCGAGTGTAGATTGTACTGACACTGTGTGATAGAATGTGTCAATGGTAATGATGCCCTCGCTCTATCCTCTTCAATTACAACAAAGACAAGTATGTTCTGGCACTTTCTCCATGCACTCTACTATGAATGGACAAACCATATTGACCAATCCAGTATAAGTGAGTAGATTTTGACTTCAAATCGAGTACAAGCTCTCATTGTAGAAAGGTGTCCTGTACAGAACAAATACATTGTTTGTCAAATTGTCAATGGATTGTATTTATAATCATGATAATAGCCAGCAAACAAATCAGTAAATGAGAAATCTGTCTATTAAGTTGTGGTCATGTATGCTTCTGTAAGGTCTCACCTGCTGATGACACTACAATCCTGACAATGGTTAAGCAGGTGTGTGGAGAAAGCGAGCCCTATTCTCTTTACCTGATTACTGCATCCAATCTCAATTCTGGACTCCTGTGCTCCACTGTATCGACTAGTCCAGGTGAAATGCAGTTTCCACATGTGACAGGTCCTTGGTCCTTTTGTCTTGTTCATGTAAGAAATATTTCAACTCATTAGATTTTATATTGAAATCGTCATCATTGTTATAACATTCCCAAGAGTTGTTTACTGAAGAAGGCTATTCAGCAAGTCTAATACTAACACACCTATACGAGAGATTTGGAGATATTTTGGAGAACTTTGATCATCTTTATTGTAGAAATCTGCTTCAAAAGCAGCAGAAATAAATGCAATGTGACACTGGTTTTTTTTTTGCTTTACTACCAATTTGATTGTCAAGATTGCTGTGATCTTATTAATTGTAACTCAGCTATTTCATTCACACTTGTCACCGGTTAATATCCAGTCAGAAAACACAAATTGTTTGGAGATTGTATGTCAAACTATGTATCTCAGTTATGTTCTGTTATTTGTAGTGAGAGATATTTTAATGACCTACATATATAATCAATAGATTGTTTTGATCATGTGATAGTTTTGCTCATAGTCCCAAATTCCCCCCATTTTTGCTCGATTCATGTATGTCTATATTAAAGTGTTTGGCTAATTTGTCCAATACTGCTATTGTATTTTTGATACAACAAAGAACAAGGTCAATTAATATTTTGGTGAATGTAAAAGAATTCCTACAGGGAAATGCCAAAATACATGTATCTGAGTATTTATTATATTACTCAAAGTCTGCAATCTACCAGAGTAACTTTTCATGCTTGTAAGTCTATGTACCGGTACTTTTCCAGATAGTTTTGCCTATCCAAATGCGAAAGTCTGCTGGATCTGGTACTGCTACTGGATATTTCCTTTTGAAACTGGCATCACTGTTCACATTTGGTCTGTTAAAGGGAAGCAGAGATATTTTTATCGAATTTATGAGGGACACTTAAGGCCCATTTTCACAGCACGTGTCATGACATGTGAACGACATCAACACAGCATTTCCACAGAAGGTGACTTGATGATGTGCTGCAGCGAAAACGCGATGAAATAGCTCTGGTCCTAACTATGTTGCATGCCGAAGATCTGATGTTGCCACGATATGACGCATGCTGTGACTACAGCACCATTGAATAACATGACGGTTATTTTTCATAGGTGGTTGTCGCTGTCAAAACGTCTGCTTTGGAAATGGTCATTTATGTTCTGCTTCTGTTGTTAAACTAAATATTTTTCTTATTTTCAGCTTCAAAAGGAATTGAAAATAGCTTTTCTGTCAACAAATGTGAGTTCTCACTGAGACAAAGAAATTAAGGTAACCATGGTGAATAGATTATAATTGGAATCATGTTATTCATGTCTCCAAATGAAATCCCCAAACCAAATGAGTCCAGTCATCCCAAATGGAGTTCCTATCCTGATGTTTCCCAGGTATGGGATAGGCTTGTGTGCACCTCTCATTGCTTGACAAGTTCATGGAAAGTAAAAACTTGAGCAAGTCTAAATCATGTTATCTGATTTATTGGCAAAAGTGGTCTACCTTACTAAGACTTGTCCATAAGAAGCACACACATCATTAATGTCCCCGCATCTGTACGGCACAGCAAGATAATAATAACCTCTGTTTGCACAGTTTTCATACAATAACTTTAGAAAGAGTACATAAGATTCACTACACCTCAAACTGGATTGCATTTCAGCCAAATCCAAGGGTTTAAGCCAATATATTTGCAGACCATGTACATTTCAGTACTATGGGTGTGATTAGTAACCCTAGTTCTTCCCAGAATATGTTTGATTCCATTGATACACTGCTATTATAGAAAGTAAAATGAGATGCTTAGGAATTATGTTATTCGACATGTAGGTCACTCCCAGGAAGACAGTTGAGTTTTTACATTGTGGGAATGTATTGTTAAACAGAAACTCTCTGGATTATGAGTGATTGTAGACCACAGCACATTATTGCAATCACTTAGCCATATGCATGTTCTTTTGTTAGACTAGGTGCAATTTGTGGAACAGAGGATTTGAATTTGGCTTGGGATGATTTGGTTGGACACTAATGGTTTGAGGATGATTTCACTTGAATTCATTGTATTGACTGAGGTGGTAAGAGTAGACTGTATATCACACCATTGACATTTCGAGCAATGGTTGAGGATGAAGCTGCTTTCTTGAACCATTCAGTAGAAAATACTGTTATTTAGTGGAATCACTTTGTGCAGCAAGCAGAAATTCATTGCAAAATATTAACATGGCAGTGTGACTAACGTCACAGGACCTACGAAATAGGGTTTGATATAATTTAAGTGTGTACTCGAGATGACTTTTGGGCCCTGTGTGCTACCATGAGAGAATTTATATAGCATCTCTAAATTGACAGTGGGAACTATTAACTTATCCAGATGTCATCGCTGGTGAGTCGTTAGCATAGCAACTATTATCACCCTCAGTTCCTATTACCCTGGACACTGATCAGCCCAGCAGTACAGCACGAGGTATTGGGAGGAGAGTCCGAGAGAGCGGGGCACCCCCCCCCCCTTCTCGGCATTAGGAGATTTTTTTTTTAATTAGCGTAGGGAATGGTGCTCTGTCAGAGCAGTTGAGAAGTAAATGTTTCAAGTCCCAAAATAAGACCGGAAACTGGAAAAGAAACACAAATTTGAAGTGAGAACGGTCAAGATCAGAGATTTGTTAGAATGCAAGAATCAAAAGAGAGCCATTCTCCATGGATATATTTATTTGGCATTCAACTTCAAGGTACCTCATCTGAAGAGAGTACATAATAATAATCAATGAACAATAAAGCACACACGAAAAAAATAAACAACTGGTTATAGGTTACTGAATTAAAAACACAACGATGATTTTATTATTGATCTCTTCAGTAATGAAAGATAATAGGGTCATGCTGTGTTTAAATTTAGTAATTTCTCTCATAAAATCCAGTAATTTTTTATTTCTTTTTGAGGTAGAACATTTTTTAACTAATGACTGAACTGAAGAAATTATGCAATGTTGTATAGGCTGGATATATAACACGTGCAGTATAATATGCCTTCAACGGAATTCCAAGACCAGCAAATGAGTGAAACGGATACCATCGGAATGTGTGTCAACATTACAGTGAGGCTAAAAATAGATTACTTATGAATCGCCAGTTTAATACTAGATTCAAGTGTACTGTTCAACTAGCCATATTATAGATATCGCATAGTACATGTAGATCTAATAGACTGATTACGACGTACGAGCGAGCGCACACATGCATGTGTGCTTTTAGATATAATTAAAATATTTTTTGGAAGCTGACGTTTTAGAACAACAACAACGACCACCGAAAGCCAACAAATACCCTGACGCTTCTGTGAGAAGAAGTTTTTCAAAGTTGCTTGGCGCTTCTGACAATGATTTATAAAATACATGTACATGTAAAGTGATACTCGTGGCTCGGTAAAACTTTGCAGCAGACGAAATAACAACCTCCATTCTCCGATAAAATGGTTTGCTTCCTTCATGCATCGTGGCATATACAGCTCGGGAAGCGTGGCGTGGACTATTAGGGAAAACATGGCGGAGCTACCTGGAAACGTATAATGCCGACATATTTTGGCAAGTACCATTAAAGTTACTGATATTTTCGAGTGCTGGGCGCATCATTTTTTTTTTTTTTTTTTGCTTTAGTGCTGGGCGGCCGAAGTTAGTCCCAGGCGCTTAAAAGTCACAGTGAAGCATACAGTCAAGGGTTCCCGATGGGCATGACAGTGCACTCGAGTCATCAATAAATAATAAAAAATTAATTATAAATTAAATTTTCATCAGAATTCGATCAGCTCAGAACTTGCTGGTAACAATGCCCTAATGCACGTTCATGCCAAAAATCAAGGTTCTAATGTTAACGGTTCTCTTTATTTTGCCGACGAAAGGATTCGGATGGACTGACTCACTCACTCACTCACTCACTCATTACCGGACAATTTGCGATCTGTAGCCTACTTCGTAGGAAAAAGAAATGAGTAAACTATATTTAATTATCATGATGACTTTCATATAGATGTGTGAAATGAACTGTCTGTTGGTATTGCCATGTATATCTTTGTGATTTGTGACAAATGCTTAAATTGCTCATAAGTTTATCCTGTCAATTTCTTTCCTTTTCAATCCTATCCTGTTTGACTGTTACTGGTATTAGGATAATGAGTATTATAGATGATTATCATCTTGATGATAACAAGTTGTGATATAGGTAATGAAAACCCATCTTCATTTTATCCGGTCAATTTCTACGTTCCCACTTCGAACCTGCCTTGATTTATCTGACCCCTTCAGCGTTCAAAATCCGAGGTGTAAATTTCACCAGCTAACGACAGAAGAACCAATCAGAACGTACACATCGATTGCGACTGAAGTCACATAGAGTGACGTCCTCCTCTAAATAGCTCTTGTGCGACCCATTTCGAATTTCAAATGTTTTCGATGTCCGTGAATCTCGTGTCTATTTATAAGTTATTTGAACATTGAAGGGGCCCAGATATATCAAGGGAAGTTTGAAGTGGGAACGTAGAAATTGACTGGATAAAATGAAGATGTGAAAACCCAGTTTGAATACATCCTCTACTGTAATGACTGGGACTATGGTAATCTCTTCAATAATTCACTTCACTGGAAGTGAAATTTTCTACTATAAAATCAGGGGTGATCAGAACAGAAAGGTGAAAAAATGGTTCAAAATCATGCATATAATCTATTAGTTCATTATTTAAATGATTTTAGGTGATCAATTTTGTTCCCAAAAATAATGATTTTTGATAGGTTCCAGAGATTGAATTATTAGAGGGATTACCATATGATAGTATAACCTGTATAACACCACGGTCTCTGGTACTAGTAATGCATATGATGTGCCGACAAAGTGGTTAGCTCCAGTCCCTTTGAGTGGCAGGTTATGGAAGAATAGTCTAGTTTTGCCCACTTTTTATGCGTCCGCCTTTTGGCGGACGTATTATGTGATGGCGGTTTCCGTCCGTCTGTCTGTCCGTCTGTCTGTCCGTCCGTCTGTCTGTCTGTCCGTCCGTCTGTCTGTCTGTCCGTCCGTCTGTCCGTCCCCCGTGTCTAATTCTAATTTTTGATGAGTGGATACCCTATGGGGAAACGATGTGTCGCGTACCAAAATGAAGGTCGAGGTCAGAGGTCAAAGGTCACTGGCCTAAAAAACAGGAAATCACTGAAGTGTTCGTGTCCGGTCTATGTATGTGAACATTTTCTATCCACAGTTGCAATTTTTTGTGAGTGGATACGCCAGGTGAAGACGATGTGTCCCGTACCAAAATTGAGGTCGAGGTCAGAGGTCAAAGGTCACTGTTGCCTAAAATCAGGAAATCATTGATCATTGACAGTTTTCTATCTACAGTCAATAGACGGACGTATTATGTGATGGCCGTTTCCGTCCGTGTGTCCGTCGGGGCGTCCGTCCGTCCCTCGTGTCCGGTCTATATCTGAGACAGTTTTCTATCTACAGTTCTAATTTTTTGTGAGTGGATACACTAGGTGAAGACGATGTGTCGCGTACCAAAATTGAGGTCGCGGTCAGAGGTCAAAGGTCACTGTTGCCTAAAATCGGGAAATCATTTATCATGACAGTTTTCTATCTACAGTTCTAATTTTTGGTGAGTGGATGCCCTAGGGGAGAATGATGTGTTGCATACCAAATGTGTAGGTCGAGGTCAGAGGTCAAAGGTCAGTGTGACCGAAAAATCAGGAAATACTTAAAAATTTCAATAGGGGGTAATGAAGTGTCGCAAACCAATAAATAGGTCAAGGTCGAAGTCAAGGTCACTGTGACCCCGAAATCGTGAAATTGTTAAAAATCATGATTTTTTGAGTCCATTGAGAAATTACAGGGAGCCGTTTTGTCATGTACCAAAATTTAGGTCCAGGTCAATAGACAAGTCACTGTCTGACCCCAGAATCAAGGTCAAAGGTCAGTGTCACCTAAAAATCAGGAAATCATTAAAAATTACTAATTGTTTGTGAGTGGATTCAATAAGGGGGAATGAAGTGTTGCATACCAAACGTTAGGTCAAGGTCAAAGGTCACTGTGACCCCAAAATCAGGAAATTATTAAAAATAACATTTTGTTGTGTCAGTAGATACATTAGGGGGACACGATGTGTCACATACCAAAATGTAAGTCCAGGTCAAAGGTCGAGGTCACTGTGACTCCCAAAATCATGAAATTCATAAAAATCATGATTTTTTCTGTCCATTGATACATTGAGGGAAGACGATGTGTCGTGTACCAAAATTTAGGTCAAGGTCACTGTGACCCCAAAATCAAGAAATCATTAAAAGTCACATTTTCATATGCCTGTCGAAGACGAAGTCGTGTAATGCGATGTTGCGTTCTGTCCATTCATCCATTAACATTTGTTGTCCATGCGATATCTCTAGTTTCAAGGTATGTATTGGTACCAAACTTTGAGTATACCTTACTCGCATGGCAAAGAGGAGCCATACATTTTGAGATCAATTTGTCAAAGGTCAAGGTCACAGTCCCCCAAAACTGAATCAAATTTAGCTGACTCTGTGTTATATGTAGGTTGGAATATTCAGAGTTCTCTCCCATACATGTACATGGCATTTGTCCTGTGGAGTTGTCTCCCATGTTTGAAACAGGTACATTTAGTTAAACTGTTGTGAAATTAAAACCATACATTTACTAATTTAACGGGGAGAGGGGTCCTTTATGAACTTCATACCTGTTTATTAACTCAAGAACAAATATTTACTTCATCACTTTCTTCTTCCTTCATCAGGACTGCACAAATTGAAAATTCTGCTTAACCCAAATATGGGTTACACTAATGTAATGTTGTTCAGAAATATAAACACAGTTAATATTCGGAAGATCAAGATGGTGTATTCTCTGTTCAGAACTTACGCGCCACAACAACACGTGGCTTAGCAGGTTGTATCAAATATCAAGACAACAGTCGGACACGGACTCACTACACCACATCTCTCCCTGGCTTTAAGAAAAGAACTTCAACTTGAAATGTTAAATGATAACTTCAATCACAACTGAACCCGTTATTATATAAACGACTGACTTCAATGAGTTAACTTTCTCAATGTCTTCAACTATGTTATGAATCAACATTATGCAATTTAACAGTAATGAAATGTCTCAATTTCTGTAATACAACCATGATCACTGGCACGTAGTACACGTAGTACGGTAGATGTGTACATGCATTTCAAGAAGATGAAATTATAAACTGTTCATTCAACATGTCCATATGTCCAAAGACATTAACTTTGCATGGTCTTGAATGTCTCACTTTAACATTACAGTTAACAGAAAAAGTTCAAAACATGAAAGTCTCTTCAACAAAGGAATGTTCATCCAAAATAAGCTTATAGTGTTGTCTTACACTTTAACAAACCGACAGAAATAGCATCTAGACATAATGTAGAGTTCCAACTATATTTCAGAAATTAGACGTCTAGGAGCACGGCGTTGACGAGTAGGATATCGCTGCACACTGACAGGGACTTCGACATTAGCACTGAAATCATCGTCGTCTTCCACGTCTTCTCCTCTCGTGGCTGATAATGGTCTGCACGAGATCTGTTTGAAATGCGAAATGTTTCTGGTGATGACATGCTTCGCATTTTCAGCAGTAACCATTGTTCCGTTGATACGTGTTACTGTGTATGGATCGGGACAAAATGGCGTAGAGAGTTTGTTCCGTTTTGGTTGCTTCACGAGGACGGTGTCTCCTATGGTGAGATGAACGGATTTGGCACGATTTCTCATATCTGAATACTTCTTCATCTTAGCTTTCGCGCGTGCGTCTGTTTTTCTGATTGTATGATCATTCACTGCTGGTGTGAACAAATTTGGTAATCTCACGTGTAGCTTTCTTCCCATAAGCAGCTCGGCTGGTGTTACTCCTACTGTAGCATGGGGAGTAGCTCTATAGTTTCGAAGGTAACGGTTGAGTTCCTGTTTCCAGTTCAGGTTTTCTACCTGTGCTGTTCGCATTGACTTTTCGAGATTCTGCAAGAAACGCTCTGCCTCAGCGTTCGCCTTTGGCCAGTAAGGCGTAATCTTGCGGTGATGAAAACCGAGGTAGGTAGAGAAGCGTTGAAACTCCTGGCCATTGAATGGGGGACCATTGTCAGACTTGAGCACTTGCGGAATACCAAATTCCGAAAAGACTTTGTCGATAACTGGAATAACAGTGTTAGCACTGGTTGACTTGATTATCTCCACCACAGGAAATCTGGAGTATTCATCAATCATCACGAGTAAATAATCTGACGAAGGCAAAGGTCCGCAGAAATCCACTGACACATGTTGCCACGGGGCGTTTGGTAATTCACTCATCTGTAGGGGTGTACATGTTTTGGAATCAGTTACTATCTGGCATGCAAGGCATTGGTTGATTTCCTCTTCAACCAGCTTATCTATTCCTGGAAACCAAACTACTTCTCGCAGTAAGGATTTTGTTTTCACCATACCTTGGTGACCTTCATGCGCTAGTTTTACAGCTGGTGCAAAGATTTTGGTAGGACAATCTTTGAACCTTTGAGAATAACATTGTTCTCAGAGTTCACCGTTAGCTCATCACGGACCTTGTGGTAAGCTTTCATTTCACGATCAGCAGGTTTCAGTTGTGTGGACCAGTTTCCACTTTGTACACACTCCATCACTTTGGTTAGTACTTGATCGTTGGAGGTTTCTGTTCTAACCTCATCCAGGGTCATAGCTGTTGGAAGACGATTCTCAGACAGGAATGTCACATATTCTTCCGCACACTTCTGATGTCGTTGAGAATGGCTAAGGTTTGACGGGTGTCGACTGAGAAAATCAGCAGGATTTTCTTTTCCGCTGCGATGAATCACTGTGTAGTCATATTTCTGTAATCTTAGAGCCCATCTTTCTATCCGTGCAGGTGGTCTGGCTTTAGGATTGTTGAAGATGAGTTTCATGGGTTTGTTGTCTGTGACAATGAAAAATAAGGCACCATCTAGATATAGATTGAAATGTTCACAGGCCCAGACTATTCCAAGTCCCTCTCGTTCTACCTGAGCATATCTCTGCTCCACAGGTGATAATGCACGTGATGCGTATGCCACTATTTTGGCATCGCCATCAGGTTCTGATCGCTGGGTGAGTATTCCTGCCAAACCAACGGGACTGGCATCCACAATCAGTTCTGTTGTTTTCTGAGTGTCGAAGTAAGCCATCACTGTCTCACTTTTCAACTCTCGTTTCAGTTTCTCAAACTCTTCTTGTTGTTGGGTCAACCCACTCAAAATTCACATTTTTCTGGGTTAGTGATCTTAGTGGCTGTGTGATCGTGGCATAGTCGGGAATAAATCGCGCACAATAGCCGGTCATTCCTAGCAGGCTTTTGACTTCAGAAGCGTTGGTTGAAGGGCTCATTTCTCGAATGGCTTCTACTTTCTTCGGATCAGGAGACATTCCTTCACTGCTAAATTTGTATCCGTAGAAATCCAAGGAGCGCTTGTTGAACAGGCATCTGCTTCTGTTTAGAGTGATGTATTCTCTAAGGCGCTTCATCACTCTCTCTAGGCTGGCATCATGTTCTGATTGAGTTTTGCAAAAAACGAGTATATCGTCACTTAAGTTCATTGTTCCTGGAATTCCATCGAGAACCTGGCGTATGGAATCCTGAAAGACTTCAGAAGCTGATGAAATCCCGAAATTCAGGCGTTTGTATCTCCTGAGGCCAACATGGGTAGTAAATGTCGTGATATACCTTGACTCGGGTGCTAGTTCCAACTGGTGATATGCCTTGTTTAAATCCAGCTTGGAAAATACTGTGGCACCGTTTAGGTCATGTACCATGTCATCCACTGTGGGTGTAATATGCCGTTCACGCTTAATGGCTTTGTTTGGCAAACGCATATCCACACATATTCTCACTTGATCCGGGTTTTTCGGTTTTGGGGCGATTACTATGGGTGAAATCCATGGTGTAGGACCATCAATTCTTTCTATGATGTCCATAGCTTCTAGCTGTTCCAGTTTTTCCTCTACTTTCTGTCTCATATGAAATGGAATCCGTCTATGAGGTTGGGTAACAAGGGGTACATGTGGATCGATGTGTAGCTTAACCTGGTGATTCTTCATTTTCCCTATCCCTTCAAATCTATCACTGTAGTCTGCCAACAAACTTTTCAGTTTGGAATCCGATGTTTTGGGAACCGGTTTTGGGGGTTGATCCAGAAGTGTCGTTTTACCACTGCTGCTGGTACATTTTGGGGGTTGGTCCAGTACTGTCGTTTTAACACTACTACTGGGTTGGGTTTCCTTGGGGTGTTGTTCAGTGCCGAGAGACTGGAAAACTTTCAGTAACCCAAATTCTACTGCAGTTTGATAACTCAGCAGAGAACCTCCTGTACCTGGAACAATCAGAAATTTCACCAAACCAGTCTTGGTCAATGTTTGAAGGTTGACACGGATCTTGCCTAAGATTTTCAAAGCTTTGTCAGATGCATACGGAAATACTTGTGCACTAGTAGGTTGAAGATCAACATTCTGTTTGATTTTCTGGAATTGTTCTTCATCCATCAAGTTCACACTCGCATCTGAATCTATGAGCATCTGTAGGTGAGTATTTTCAATGAGCAGGTCAAACTTTGGAGCTTTTGAAGTAGAGTGTGCTATAGCGTAAACATACTCATCATCAGAGGAAGATTCGTCATATTGGGAACGAAGTGTAGATTTTTCTGATGAAACGTTGTGTACATGCTGACTTCCTGGTTTTGTTGTGGACTGATGACTAGATAGTTTTGACAAACAACAACGAGCATAGTGATTAGGCCTTTTGCAGAAATCACACTGTTTGCCGAATGCAGGGCAGGCTTGGGGACCATGTTTATGTGGAAATGTTCCGCCACAATTTCTGCACTTTTTATATCTATCAGCCGGGTTAGCTGATTTAGGTTTTGCATCCTGATTCTTGGTGAATTCTGACTGCTGTGGACGTCTACGTTTTGTGTGGTTAGACTTTGAGGAAACAAAATTCACTGACCTTGTATCTGGTTTTTCAATTTCCTCGGCCTGTTGTTCTGAAATCTCCCTTGAATGACCCAAGTTCAACAGATCTGTCAATGTCATCTCTGGAGAGCGAAGAGCTCTACGACGAAGTCGGGTTGATATGCACTTCTGTATAATCTGAGATTTGATTTCCCCGTTCAAATCTGTAAACTCACAATGCACTGCAAGTTGTCTCAGTCTAGTGTGAAACACATCCAAAGTTTCGCCTTGTTTTTGATCAGACTGTCTAAACACATAGCGTTCGTACTCTGTGCCACAACTAAATTTTTTTGGGTAACCTTTCTCTGATTTGCATAACCCATCACTATTGTATACAGGTTAATATCCATAATTCAAGTGAACTGAAAATGGGTTACGCATAATGAAAATTGCGTAACCAAACCTATTGTTCGCGCAATTTGTGCAGCCCTGTTCATGAAAAATTCTCTCGCCTGAAAGGAATCCATTTGCAGGAAAACTACTATTTTCTTGTGTTTGACTATTGTCGATTTCAGTATTGGATATGTGAGCTCTTGACTCTTGATTCAAGGTCAACTTGTTACCAAGAGTTAAGCTTATTTTAGTTATCATTCAGTCTAAGAAGTGATATATGTTACATTGTCGGAAGCACGAAATTGTAGACCTTTCTCTGGATTGCTAGCTACCAATTGGAATCAAGGCTGGTAAACAACCTTGAAATTTGGACCAATGTAATTCAGATATACGGGCGTATATTGAAGCCCCTTGGGCTCTTGTTCCTTTTGCCAAACATTTTATGTGCGTATTTTCTGATAAGCAGAGCAGAGTTTTCGGGGCATGACATGATACAGATAGTTTTTTTTCTTCGGTACCCGTATTTTTTTTTATTTTAAAAATAAATTCCAAGAAAGGGCTCTCTGTCAGAGGAGAGACGTGGGCATATACAAAGAAAATGTTGCTCATCTTCGATAGTGTCAAGGAGACAGAGTTTCACTGTGTAGCATCGTACAGTGGAAGTTGGTGATTTGTACGTCAGGATTTCTGCGTATAGCGATTTGTAGCGTGCAGGTAAGTTCATTCTCCGCAATTTAGAACAAAAATCTCTGATATATTTTGACAGTTTGGGCATTTCACACGCGTACAAAGTATTTAAGGGCGCGCGAACTCGCATTAGGAGATAAAACACCGATTTATAGAGGAGGAAATCACTTCGCCAAGCCAGCATTGTATACTGATCAGCAGCACATTTTCGGCGCGAAACGTCGTGGCACTTTCTGGTGGGATATTAGTAGTAGGTAGCAATGATTTCGAGTTACGTTTTCCAGGGAGGTAACTCTTGGTTCCCCTTTTTCCGCCAGGGGGCGTTTTTGTAGGTATGACGTCACTTCCGGTCTGGGTGAATGGAGCGTGACCTGGGAACATGATAGGATATGTACTGACCTGTCTGTGGGGTTTTTCCACAATGTCGTTCACCTCCGTGTCTTTTCGGGTACGTCCGTGGTGGGGTTTTTCCACAATGTCGTTCATCTTCGTGTCTCTTGGGTGATCTCCGTGTTTCTTCTGGGTGATCTCCGAGTCTCTTCGGTCAGGTCCGTATACAAGTGGGGTTTTTCCCACAATGTCGTTCACTTACACGAAAAGACACGGAGGTGGCCGAAGATGTCACGGAGGTGCCCCAAGATGTCATGGAGGTGCCCGAAGACATACGGAGGTCACCGAAGATGTCACGGAGATCCCCGAAGACACACGGAGGCACCCGAAGATGTCACGGAGGCGCCCGAAGAGTCACGGAGGTGGCCGAAGAGTCACGGAGGTGGCCGAAGAGTCACGGAGGTCCCCGAAGAGACACGGAGGTGACCGAAGACACACGTAGGTCACCGAAAACACACGAATGTCACGAAAAAACGTATAAAAGTGAGAATTTTTAGGGCATTGCTGCATTCATTGGCCTGCTTCACCAACCTTCATCACCAGCCTACCTGACCAGTCTGAGCCTCACCGCAGCATGAGACGTGGAGAAGATTTTCCAGGGGATCCAGGAGCGCCTCCGGCTGAAGTCTTGCCCGAAGACGAGCGTGTGAGTGAGATTTATCGACGTCACTGGAACACCATACGCCATTGTTTTCACCGTCACCGTCGTCTATTGGACTTGTATAACTTTCGACTGCAGGACCTCAGGTATCTTTCTACTTACGCCGAGAACATTTTCACAGACCAGGTGACAGCTTTCAAGTTGAATATGACATTCGGCTACATCTTACGGCACAAAGAGACGCACCAGTTGCGGTATTTTTATCCCAGCAATAATACCTATGTGTTTGATCAACCCTTCACGGTGACGGATGCAATTTCTCTGGAGCCACTCATCGACCAACTGACTACGTTGGACCCATTGGAATGGGCCCGGTTGCAACGTCCCAACACCAAATGGACTGTAGAAATGGTGACGAACGTCACATTTTTCGTCACGAAAATGAGAGATCACCCCATCGGTGCTCCTGTCATTCTTCCGCCTTGGCTGCTTCATCGAAGAGGACTGTATGCGTTAACGGGAGGCGTACGGGGTCCCCACAAAGACCGGAAATGTCTGTTTCGGTGTTTAGCCGTGCATTTGGACGAGTGTGATCCCAAGGGTTGTGAGAAAGTGGCCAATGGCTATTGGAGACAGTATTTACAGGAGCAAGACCTGGGTGAGTGGCAGTTCCGGGGAGTCCCCTTTAAGTATTTGGATGTCGTGGAAAAAATGTTCAGCATCAATATCTTTGTATACCGATTACGATGCGAGGATGACATATTTGTGGCTGAATTGGTTCATCGCTCAACAGAACGGTATGCTTCTACGATGAAAGTCAATGTCTTCGACGACGGCGGAGTGAGTCATTTTTCCCTCATCTACAATATGAGCCAGTACGCGCAATCCTACAGTTGTGCCCAATGCCATCGGGTGTTTGACCAATCGTGCAACTTACATCAGCGCGAGAAAATTTGTGGCCATACTGTGAAACGCAAATTTCCTGGTGGCGTGTACCATAATACGCCTACTATTTTCGAGGAGCTTGCCGATGAGGGTCTTGTCATACCGGAAGAGGACCGTTATTTTCCCTACCGGGCGTGTTACGATTTCGAGGCCCTGTTGGAACCCATGGATATGTTCTCAGCGAAAACGCAGTGGACGCAGCGCCATATTCCCCTCAGTGTGAGCATTTCCACCAACGTACCCGGCCATGACGCTGCGCCCGTCTGTTTCGTGTCATCGGGGGACTCCCATGAGTTGATTACCCGCATGATGGGTTATTTAGAGGAAGTCAGTGCGGCCAGTACGGAATTGCTGGTGTCCAAGTTCCAGGACGTACTGGACCAACTGGACGACCGGATTCCTATACCAGGTGTATCGTTCAGCGACGATGAAGAGTCAGAGTCCGAGTCGAAGTCGGACACCCAGGAGCCGGAACCCATTCAATCGCAGGATGTACGTTTACCTAAACCGTATGCGGAGAAATTGAAAGCCCGCTTCCTACAATACCTAGGCCAGTTACCTGTGCACGGCTTCAACTCGGGGCGATACGATCTTAACATGGTGAAGGAATTTCTCTACCCTTATTTGGCCCAGGCTAATACCATCAAGTCCGTCATCAAGAAGATCAATAATCATATGGCCCTCACTACCACGTCACTCCATTTCCTGGATGTACGGAACTACTTAGCTCCCAATTATAGCTATGATCAGTGAGAGAAGGCGTATGACTGTGCACAAACCAAAGGGAGGTCCCTTACACGTATATATCGACGCTCGACCGCTTGGAGGAAACACAGTTACCACCCCGGGACGCGTTCTTTGACGATTTGAAGCAAGTGGAATGTTCGGAAGACACGTACCGGGAACTACAGCATGTATGGAACGACCAACATATGCAGACCTTGCGAGATTTCCTGATATGGTATAATTACAAGCGTCTAGTCCGTCATTCATAATCCAGCCGTCGTCCATTAGAGAATATCCGCGTCCATAATCCAAAGAGCTATTCCATTTTCCACATAACAGTATTAGCACCAAATTCAAAAAGACAATCATAGTATACATCAACATAGGCTTGTTTCCTGCAAGAGAGAAGCGGTCAACAGTTTTCAATGATGCCGGCAAGACATCATGATGTTCCAAAAATATCAAATCCGTATCGCTGATCAGTATTCTTAATCCATAATATTCGTTGTAAAGTCGTCATCTAAAGAATGATGTATCTCAGTCACGCTTTGATTGTGACTGTTCATATGAGTACCATGAGGATCTTGAAGTACATGGGTTCATACGGCCCCTAGCCCCGGGTTAAGCGGAATTAGACACAAGTTACGAAACGTAGCGCCATAGATCTTGCACGCTACGTTCGTATTTTGCTATCAGCATGCGATATGTATCGCCAAATTTGAGAAACTTTGAGTGGAGGCGCTTGGTGGAATAGCCCTGTTTTATAAGTTTCTGCAACAATGTTTTGTGACGTTGATTAAAATCATCACATCTAACACAGGATCTAGCAAATGCTACTAAGCGAGATATGTATACGCCATATGCAGGTCCCACTGGAATATTACTATCCAGAAAGGGATAGTTTACGATGTCGAAATTGTAATCATCTCTTTTGTCATAAAATCGACGAGAGAGAATGCCCGCTTCAGCATCAATATCTTTGTATACCGATTACGATGCGAGGATGACATATTTGTGGCTGAATTGGTTCATCGCTCAACAGAACGGTATGCTTCTACGATGAAAGTCAATGTCTTCGACGACGGCGGAGTGAGTCATTTTTCCCTCATCTACAATATGAGCCAGTACGCGCAATCCTACAGTTGTGCCCAATGCCATCGGGTGTTTGACCAATCGTGCAACTTACATCAGCGCGAGAAAATTTGTGGCCATACTGTGAAACGCAAATTTCCTGGTGGCGTGTACCATAATACGCCTACTATTTTCGAGGAGCTTGCCGATGAGGGTCTTGTCATACCGGAAGAGGACCGTTATTTTCCCTACCGGGCGTGTTACGATTTCGAGGCCCTGTTGGAACCCATGGATATGTTCTCAGCGAAAACGCAGTGGACGCAGCACCATATTCCCCTCAGTGTGAGCATTTCCACCAACGTACCCGGCTATGACGCTGCGCCCGTCTGTTTCGTGTCATCGGGGGACTCCCATGAGTTGATTACCCGCATGATGGGTTATTTAGAGGAAGTCAGTGCGGCCAGTACGGAATTGTTGGTGTCCAAGTTCCAGGACGTACTGGACCAACTGGACGACCGGATTCCTATACCAGGTGTATCGTTCAGCGACGATGAAGAGTCAGAGTCAGAGTGACACCCAGGAGCCGGAACCCATTCAGTCGCAGGATGTACCTTTACCTAAACCGTATGCGGAGAAATTGAAAGCCCGCTTCCTACAATACCTAGGCCAGTTACCTGTGCTCGGCTTCAACTCGGGGCGATACGATCTTAACATGGTGAAGGAATTTCTCTACCCTTATTTGGCCCAGGCTAATACCATCAAGTCCGTCATCAAGAAGATCAATAATCATATGGCCCTCACTACCACGTCACTCCATTTCCTGGATGTACGGAACTACTTAGCTCCCAATTATAGCTATGATCAGTGGGTGAAGGCGTATGACTGTGCACAAACCAAAGGGAGGTTCCCTTACACGTATATATCGACGCTCGACCGCTTGGAGGAAACACAGTTACCACCCCGGGACGCGTTCTTTGACGATTTGAAGCAAGTGGAATGTTCGGAAGACACGTACCGGGAACTACAGCATGTATGGAACGACCAACATATGCAGACCTTGCGAGATTTCCTGATATGGTATAATTACAAGCGTCTAGTCCGTCATTCATAATCCAGCCGTCGTCCATTAGAGAATATCCGCGTCCATAATCCAAAGACCTATTCCATATTCCATATAACAGTATTAGCACCAAATTCAAAAAGACAATCATAGTATACATAAACATAGGCTTGTTTCCTGCAAGAGAGAAGCGGTCAACAGTTTTCAATGATGCCGGCAAGACATCATGATGTTCCAAAAATATCAAATCCGTATCGCTGATCAGTATTCTTAATCCATAATATTCGTTGTAAGGTCGTCATCTAAAGAATGATGTATCTCAGTCACGCTTTGATTGTGACTGTTCATATGAGTACCATGAGGATCTTGAAGTACATGGGTTCATACGGCCCCTAGCCCCGGGTTAAGCGGAATTAGACACAAGTTACGAAACGTAGCGCCATAGATCTTGCACGCTACGTTCGTATTTTGCTATCAGCATGCGATATGTATCGCCAAATTTGAGAAACTTTGAGTGGAGGCGCTTGGTGGAATAGCCCTGTTTTATAAGTTTCTGCAACAATGTTTTGTGACGTTGATTAAAATCATCACATCTAACACAGGATCTAGCAAATGCTACTAAGCGAGATATGTATACGCCATATGCAGGTCCCACTGGAATATTACTATCCAGAAAGGGATAGTTTACGATGTCGAAATTGTAATCATCTCTTTTGTCATAAAATCGACGAGAGAGAATGCCCGCTTCATTTTTATAGAGATAGAGATCTAAATAAGATGTGCCTGTAGGGCTATCTGTAGTTTCCTTCAAATCCAGTGAAGGCGGATATATATCCTTCACTGCGTCATTTATATAACGATTATCCACAGCGAGAAGATCGTCTATATAGCGTTTGGTGAATGAGAAGGAACGGGCTTTGAATGGGTCGGTTTTTGAAAGCGCCTGCATATAGTCATATTCATAAGAGAACAGATATAGGTCAGGGGGTGCACAATTAGTACCCATTGGAATACCTATATGCTGTTGATATATTGTGTTGCCAAATTTCACATAGATATTTTTAATGAGAAATTCAAGCAACTCTATAAACAAAGAAACATCCCATGAATGATATCTCTTGTATGTAGTAGAGCTAAAGAATGCTTTATGGCTTCCGACATTAATATATCTACGATCAGTTTTCTTGAACACAGATACTATTAATGAACTTAGACGGTCAATAAGGTTCTGATGAGGGATTGTAGTATAGAGAGTCGAGAAATCCCATGTGGATACATGTCTGTACGGTATGTGACCTTTAGCATCAAGTTCTTCCGTAAGACATTTTGAGTTTTTCAATATCCACATACATTCAACTCCAGAGTTCTTAGAAATAGTGGCGCAATACCTTTCCCAAAATGCTTTTACCTCCTGAAGGGCCCTCGTCAATAGGGTTGAAAGAAGCTTGGTGGTGCAGCTTAGATGTGGTTCCTTTCCTCGAAGCGGCCGAGAAAATGGGTCAACTCTTTCGTCGTGAGATGCACGTCGACATATTCAAGGAGTGCTTGAGTTTACCGGGTCTGGCGCTTCGCCATCTCTTTCAAGATTGTCCCACTTACTTCTCGCTGATACAGCAAAAAGACGCGGACATGTATGATTGTCTAAAACAGAACATCGTGGGTGGGCCCAGTCTTATTTTTCACCGCTACCACGAGAAGGACGTCACTACTCTCCCCGGTGGGAAACCCTGTTCCAAAATCATCGGATTCGATGCCAATGCCCTGTACCTGTGGTCCCTTGCCCAGCCCATGCCCAGCGGTCATTATACGCGCTGGTTGGCGGAAGGTCAGCATTTCATACCGCAACGCATCCCCTACAAACATCTCGCCGACCAGTGGTTGGACTGGGAAGCCTATCGACGGGGAATTTCGATACGCCATCAGATCAACGCCACAGAGAAGCGCATAGGAGATCGCCGACTCCCCGTCGATGGGTTTGCCCTTGTGGGTAGAACACCGACCGTATTCCAGTTTTATGGATGCTATTGGCACGGTCACGAATGTCATTTCAGCGCTGGACGCTTGAACCAACGACGTGGGAAATCGGCGGAAGAATTACGGGAAGAAGTCCAGGAGAACGGCGATTACATCAAAGAGAGGGGATACCACCTCATCGAAATGTGGGAGTGTGAATTTCACACCATGTGCCAGGCCCTCCCACATTTACGACGTTTCCTTAAAGCGCGCGAGTACCCTCTCAGTCGTCGGCGACTCCTGAGTCTGCCACAGATGTTCGACGCCATTCGTTCCGGGGACCTCTACGGCTTTGTGGAATGCGACCTGCATGTTTCCGACACTCTCAAGCCACTCTTCGCCCAGTGCCCACCCATCTTTAAAAGCACACTGGTGGGTCGGGATGACATTGGAGACACCATGGGTGCCTATGCTGAGCAACACGAGTGTTTGCCTCGACCTCGACGGATGTTGATTGGCAGTATGTGGGCAGAGAAAATCTTGCTGGGCACTCCGCTACTACAGTGGTACATCAGCCACGGCCTGGAAGTCACGCGCGTGTACCAAGTCTTACAGTACGTACCCAACGCCTGTTTTGCGGGGAATGCCGACATCGTGACGTCTGCCCGTCGTCAAGGCGATCAAGATCCGAGTAAGGCCATCATCGGTGAATCGTGGAAGCTCACGGGCAATGGCTATTATGGCAAAACGGCCACTAACCAAGATAAGCACAGTTACGTGCACAGTATGAGGCGGAACGGAACCAGTGGCTACCTCGACGTGACCATTACCAGTACGACAAGCGGACGCCGGGCCTCTTCAAGTTGGAGTGGAGTGGCGATGCCATGATTGCGCTCTCCTCGAAGACGTATTACTGTTACGGTGGAGACCAAAATAAGTTTAGCTGCAAAGGGGTGAACCGGCGCGATCCGGCCATCGACAAAGCCTTGTACCTGAACGTGCTGCAAAGCCAGGCCAGTGCGAGTGGGACTAACAGAGGATTTCGGGTCGTGGACCACCAGATGCGGACGTACATCCAGAAACGAGATGCCTTCACCTTCTTCTATCCCAAGCGGAAAGTCCTTCCCGATGGCATCAGTACCACTTACCTGGACTTGTGAAGCTATGACATTTTGATATACTTTTCATGATACGAGTTAAAACTATAACTGTAAAAAAGTCAGAAGGGTCGCCAGTCCTAAGTGCAGGGCGTGGGTTCGAATCCGACGCTCTCACAGTTTTTACACACCACCTGTATTTTTTTGTACATATTCTATACATTCTTGTTCACCTGAATAAAAAAAGTCAAAAACATCACTTGTGTTTTTTCATGAATTTTTATTGAACATCAATAAACGTCAGAACAACAACGTCATAACAAAAACAATGAGAACACACACATTGAATCAATTAAGACAACCAGAGAAATGGGGCATGCCCATTAAAACGAGAGGCAGTCCAGTCGTATACGAGTACATCACGGTCTTCGGCTTGAGAATAATCATCAAACATTTGTATGATCGTTTGCATAGAATGTCCTCTACTCCGGTGAGTGAGATAAAACACACAGTACTGTCCGCATACACTACTCAAGGGTCCTTGTAATCTTTTAGTATTCCAACGCCACACTGTAGTAGATACGTCGATGAACTTCACCAAATCGGGATGCAGGGGTGCAAGTCCGTAGGAATCAAAGTATTCGCCTTGGCCCAGGGCGTCCACGTACACAGCCACCCAATGTTCACCGGTTCGAGTACGAGGGTCTGTATTCAGGATGTAGGCTGCTGGGGTGGTTGGGGTGGTGGGAAACACATTGCGTGGAAACACACCTCGAAAGGGTACCCGAGGATCTCGCTGGAGTATGGACATCAGCTGCTCTGTATTTTGACTCTAGCTGGCGTAGTCACACAGCACGTTTCTTTGCTGATCCACGGTGATGACGTTATCAAACTCGGCGTAGCAAATCACGTTAATGGTATGGAGTAGAGGGACGGAGAAACGCAGTTCCAACCGTAAGTTTCCTTTCTTGAGCAAGGCCAGTTGATGATCGTGTTCCAAGGTTGGGGTGAGGTCGAAGGCGAACAAAGTGTACCCACGGCTAAAGTCTCGTCGAGTGATGGTATTTCCTTCGTCCTGATTGTTTTGTCCTGTGGCTGTGAACAGGTTCAGGTAGCTCCGCACATAGTGATGGTTACCAAAATCCGGTTGTAACGGACGGGCTGGAATTTGATGGCCAGCCACGTGCAGTGCCAAAAAGTTGAGGTTGAAATGTTGAAAGTGGAACGGATTCTCACTCCACTGTCCATTGAAAGCGGTGTTGGTCACACACGCCAGGGTAAGACGTTTAGGGAGATCCCCTAGAAATAAATTTTCACGATTGGCCATCATCGTACCTGCTGGCACAGAGAACACCTTGGTCTGTACGCGTCGGATGGGGTACAGGGCTGGTTTTTTCGATAAGGCTTCCATGTGACTCACCAACACGCCCTATTGCAAATCCACCGTACGGACAAACAGGGCTGCATCTTCTATGATGATCTTGTAATTGGGGGCATCTCCATCGGCCATCAAGGCGAAAGTGGGTGCGGAACGGATCAACTTGGTCTTGATGGATACACCGTTCATCATGTAGCGTGCAGTCGTCCCATCATATCGACGGACGTGCTACGGGCTGTAAACTGCCTGCGATGGCCGAACCCATTATTGGCAACGGTGAAGGCATCCATGGCTCCGGGTGTATCCCTGTAGTACAGCGAGGCTTGCAAGTGTGTTTTTTTGGCATCTTCTCCGTACGACAACATCGTCTCGATGTAGGCTCGGTACGGGTACGTATTGGTGGACGTACTGATGAGTTTATCGTTCAGACTGATATCCACCTGTTGGAACAAGGATTGCAGCCAAAGATTCACCGGGCCTACCACCGCATCGTTCGCGATGGGCGTCCCGTCGTTGTCCACTATTTTGGCTTTCACGTACAAGTACGTGTGGGCTAAATCCAGGTAGGCCGTATCTTTGTTTTCAATGGTAAATTGCAGCGGTCTCGCGCCCGTCAGGCTAGCCAGGGGTCGATGTTCTACCCAACGTCCTTCGGCAACACTGGTCTGTGTGGGTGGAATAGTCCACAAATCCAATTCACTGCTGGTAGACGGACACGACTCGGAGTGAATGAATGCCATTATGCGAAGATGTCTCTCTTACCCTTCTTCTTCCGGAGTGTGCGTCGTCGGTGTGTCGGTCGTCGAATGACTCTTTCCTGTGCCCGTGGTTGTCTTTTAAGGGCTTTGGCGATCAAGACCCTGCCTGCTTCTTGGGCCCGTCGTTTCAAGGCTTGTCGGGGTGCCGTTCCTCCCAAGACATCACCGGCCACGCGCAGTCCACTGCGTACCGCTTGTTTACCCACCGCTTTTACTCCCCGTGTCACCAAGGGCAAGAACGTTTTGACGATGCTGCCCAGTATGTTACCCAACCCGTGACCTCGTTGCATGCGTGCACCGCTAAAGATGGGCAAGCTACCTCCCGTTTGTTTCTTGTAGTAGTCGGCGTAGCTGGCCGTATGGCACTGGTAAGGCACGTACATTATACGAAGTGAGGAGAACGTGCTTGTCGGAAATGAAGTGTCAGCACCACTTTCCCTCGTTCGAATGCGACCGGGCGTCCCGTGTCATCTTTTATATCCACCGTGATCGTGTTGATATCGGTGTGTCGTACGGGCAGGTAGAGTATGTGGTTGAAACTCTGGGTGACTTGATCGCCATACTTCTTTCTAATGGGCACCACCCGTAACAGAGGTGTGTTCACATCGCCCACAATATGGCTGTCCACCGCGCCCGAGTAGACGTAGAGTCCGTACATACCCACTTTCATATCCATCACAACGTCGCCTGTGTCGGTGATGAGACCCGCGTAGATGCTGTAAGGGAGACCTAACATTTGTTGTAGGCTAGGACTGAGTTCCACACCCACGTTGGGGCTGAACAGGATACAGGCCTTGTCGTTGTGTGCGTTGTAATCGAAGATCACGTGATTCTTGTAGGGATAGGATTTGACGTATCTTGAACTATTCGTCACCACCCGTAGAGACTTATAATTCAACAATGTGGTCAGACCCTCTATGAACGCCTTGGGGATATCGTATTGGCCTTCGGGTAGAGTCAGTCGGTTTACTTTGCTTTCGTAGGTCACATCGTACCATACTTCCTTGCCTCGCACGTTGTACCACGAGTAAGGGTATTGAATATCCACCAGTCCACATTCCCACCGTCCAGGTAAATGCAACGGTTGCGGTAATTGGGTCGCGTACTTGGCCAAGGTGTTGTCAGGAAACACATCGAGCGAACTGTTACTGGGCAACGTGAGGTAAAACATGACGACTGAGCTTTCTTGCTTCTGCACCTGGCTTTAATAGGGCTCCCATGCCTTGGGCGGATGACCTCGGCGTCGTGATCGTCGCGGTGACTTGCTATGTATCAAAGCTCTCGAGGGCTGGAGCCTCTTTACCGGGGATGGTGTTTTAAAGGGGGGAAAAGAAGGTGCCCGTCGTTGTGGTGTTTGGGGGGGTGACTCCGGTTCCCAAGAAGCGGGTGGTGCTGGTGGTGGTGGTGATCTACTCGGCGATTGCTGGGTCCGCTGCATCCACCGCCAACGGTTAGGATTCCCCACCAATTCTTGAGGGACGTGTGTGTCTTTCAACTCCTGAGCATAGGCTTCCCAGCCCGGTGGATTAGAGTGTTTGCGAGAGCGCACCGTATCGTTGATCAAATCGGTGATATGAGACCCCGGCACCACTCGGTTTCGAATAAGCAGTTCCCCCTGATCGCTCCAACCCATATCGGGATTCTGTTTCACCCGGTCCAACAATAAACGAGCCTTGGTCTTGAATGCCTTAGGGACACTGGCCAACACTTCATCTTCCAGCTGAGGTGATGATGGCGGTGTGGGTGCTGGCGCTGCTGGTAGTGGTGCTGGTGGTGTACTACCCCTATATTGATCCATAAACGTCTTGTACCGGTTCAGCGTCTGATGGTAGAGTTGAATTTTCTCGTGATCGGGTAGTCGACGTTGGAGTATACTATTCATCTCTTCGTCGAGAGACTGGAGTTGTTGCACCGTGGCAGGCACGGGATAGGGTGATTGCAAACTCTGTAACAGTCGAGGTTCGACCAGCATCATTTTTGTCGTATGTTCCATGACGTTAGCGTGCTCCACCCAAGATGGATCCTACTAACGGTCCCAGTACGGAAGCGGCTAAGGGTGCGAGGAGTGCCCCGAGAAATCCACCTCGCTGTAACACCTGTTTCTTTTTCTTTAAACTTCCCGTCTTCTTCACCAGCGTTCGGAGACCCGTCTTGTGCCGTTGCAATTTCCCTTTCTGCAGGGGACTGAGAGGAACATTCCCTTTTAACACATTATGAGCCACTTCACACAAACACCGTACCAATCCCGCGTCCGCGCCGCGCACCAGGGCCCGGCCCACCTCCGGTGGCGCGCTGCGTAATACGCGGAGGGTCGGCGCGTGCTTCCGTATCCGTGCAGACATGATGAGGAAGTGAATGCTAGAGGGTTATGTCTTCTTCTTTTATTTGGGTGTGTACACCGTCTGGAACTCTCCGGGAAAAATGTGGGTGCGCAATCGAAGTGCCGAGGGTGTCCCTTGTTTCAAGTCGATGAGCAGATACCCGTGGGCCCCTTGGGTGGCATCTTCAAAGCTTTCCCGCACAAAGGCCGTGTTTTTAGGGTACATCTGTTTCGCCAGGTGCATAATTTGTGATGCGTCTCTGGGGTTTTTGAACAAGACCACATACTGAGCATTCAAACTGATGTTCCTGCGCTCTTTGTTCTTACTGAAGAGATTCTGGACGATGTAGATGATGCTCAACCGACGATGATGGCTCCATTTCGTAAAGAGACGCGTCACCCGACTGTCCGTTTCGGTCATCAGATCGTCTACCACTACCAACGTGTCTTCTGGGGTATCCTCTGGGGGTAATCCTTCCACCAAGGTAAGTCCAGGTATGCGTGCCAGTTCCTCGTACGCAGGCTGCCAAGCTCCATAACACCAGAGGATGCGAGCCAGAGGATGAAATGAGGGCTGACCCGTGTTGGATGAGCCGTTGAACGAAGTGTGTTTTTCCCGACCCGGTCGGTCCAGCGATGAGACACGTGAAGGGATGCTGCCACCGAGGATCCATAGGTTTATTTGGTGATTTGTGCCAAGCGTTCAGAGGCCCACCACCGTTGTCGTGGATCCCACCGGGGGTCGTAGCCGTGCGGGTACCGTTGCCGTGGTAAACGTGGTACTATACCCACTCTAGGTGTTAGCGTCGTGGTGGTGGTGGGAGTCCTATGTTGCCGTGGTTTTGCCCTGGGTGCTGTGAGGGTGGAAGATGATGCGGGTGGGGAGCTCCTGAGGGTAGGACTAGGCAGGTACACGGAGGGACCCCGGGTGAAGTTCCGTAGAGTAGGAGGAGGACTAGACCGCGTAGTGGGATGGGTTGTAGAACCTGGTGGACCCCTGGTAATGTTCCGCAGCGTAGTAGGAGAGGTGGTGGTGGTGGTGGTGGTGGTGGGTGATTGCACTTGACGTTGGGGGGAGGTATTGGACGAGTGGAGGGTAGGTTGAAACAGGATATCAGGTACGCCAAATCGTAGAAGACTCCTCCAAATAAGGTACCCAGAAGCACTAGTAGACACACGACGGTACCGGCTTGTCCTTTCCGAGTCCGCAGCAGTAAGGGCAGATGTGCACTATCCATGGTACAACCCTAGGCTGAAGGCTGTAGGCGATGTGAGGTAGAATTTATAGCCGTTTCATGTCACGGGCTGAGACCCAGGAATTAAACGAACTGGGCCAACCTTGCCATTTGACGAAATGATAGGGGATGCCACGTCGACGTTCCGTTTTCAAAATCTTTTCCACTGTGTAGTAGTCTTTCCGTGTTTTGACCACCGGTTGTAATTCTGCCTCGTAAAACGTGCCTTGCAGTGTTTCTCCTTGTAGATCTTCCAGTTGATAGACGTGTGGGTGTCGAGGGTTATGGCGAACGATGACAAAGTGCTCGTCACTCCAGTTGGGCAAGTAACTTTTCTCAAATTGCCCTTTGACTTTACTGATCCGTACCACATCCCCGCGTTTGTAACGGGGTGACGTGAGTGGACTTGGTTCTATCGAGTACAGCGTACGGCGCACTTGATGTTCGTTGCGTTCCGTCACATCGAGGGGAGCCCGCTGGATACTGCGATGATAGGCTCGATTGTACCCTTGGACCAGTTGAGGTAGCACATCGATGTACCGTCGAGTGTTTTTGGCGGTAAAATACTTGTACATTCGTCCTTTGAAGGTTCGATTGAATCGTTCCACCACAGAGGCTTTGGTCTCGTTGTACGTATGGAAGAAAAACACCTTCTGTTTCTTAAGAAAGGCTTGAAAGTGGCGGTTGAGAAATTCTGTGCCTTCATCCGTTTGCAAATAGAGGGGTTTGCGTCCCGTCTTGAAAATCTGCTGGAACGCTCGTACCAGATTCTCTCCTGTTTTGGTCCGGATGGGTAGCACCCACGCGTACTTGGATAATAAAATATCGATACAGGTCAACATGTACCGATATCCATCATTGTGGGCAGCAAATCGACTCATATCGACCAAACCGGCCTGCCACTGTGCGTCTACGCCTCCTATGATGACTCGGTTACGGCGAAAATGTCGTCGGGCTGCTCGATGTAAGCTATAAGTGTCTTGGGTTTTTAACCATTCTCGAACTTCAATTCGACTGATGCCTTGGGAATGTGCAGCTCGAGCGATCGCTGCCACAGCGCTATAAGCGGCTGGACTGGTTGGGTTGTAATACAAATCTGTTAACACCTTGTTCACAGTCTTACTCCACGTGGGCTCCTGCCGGTCGGCCTTGCGGGTGCCCCACCGGGTGCCCCTCTGGGTTGCGCTGTTGTGTGTTCGCTTCATGAGTAGACACTGACACTCTAGCCTGTGTGCACCCTATAGATATAGTACTTCATCGACAATGGGGACTACTTTTTCCAAGGCCGTCCATAGATCAGGGTCCAGGGTAAAACCACCATCGTTCAGACAGAGGAGTCGAGCAAAAAAGGCGCCGCGGAAAATGTAGACGTCGTCACACAGGTGAATGCTATCACCGTCGAGGTCACCCAACAACACCCGTTTCAAGGTAGTCCAGCCTTCCGGTGACAAAGAGACGCGCGCTTTGGGTTCAGGCGTACACCAACACCTACGTCCGCTATCGATGAGGTCCACTCGTTTGGGGTACAACAATAGGGTGCAGCCAGGTGTAAGAGTGCGGGTAGCCACAGAGTTCGCGTCGGGGTGCAGTAAGTCGTGGACGTCGGGGATAATAGCTCTCAGCGCCTGCCATAATGCAGGACGGAGTGTGATAAGGGGACCACCACGCTGTTCTAACCGGGGGAAAAAAGAATCATCTCTACCACTTCGTAGGTAGACACCCACTCCCACGTGCATGAAATCGACTTCGAGCTCTTTTCCCTGTAACAACCGTGTCAATAGAGTCCACCCTGCTAGGGTTAAAAATAGCTTCACCTCTTGGGGTTGTTCTTCGATGAGCTGTAGGTGATGGTCATGGACGATCAAGGTGACGTTGGCCCTCCCATGGTGGTGAATGACAAAACACCGGCTAGGGAGGCCTGTATATATATATCGCTGTGCAGGGGCTTATACTACACCCTGTCAGTGCCTAGTGGACTAACCTATACTCCCCGCAAAATAGGGGTTGGGTAATTTTTATACTACAATGTCAAGTGCCCCTATGGGTATAATTAACTCCTAGTCCGTAGCCGTACACGTTACCGTTTTTTATTTGTTCGTGTCTCTCTATCCTAATCCGTACCCGTACACGTTCTGGTTTTATTTTTCCGTCTCCCTTCACCCTTCGTGAAAGTCCGTGATCACTCGGTAGTGTCATGTTAAATTAACCGCTAGTCCGTAGCCGTACACGTTACAGTTTTATTTTTTTCGTGCCTCTCTATGCTAGTCCGTACCCGTACACGTTATAGTTTTTATTTTCCATGGCCCCACCTTCGTCAAAGTCCGTGATCATTCGGGGTGTAATGTTATAGAGATACGAATTGATTTAACCTAGGAATTTGCCATACCAATTTCGTGCAAAAAGACGGGATTGAAAGTTAACCCAGGAGGTGTTACACGAGCCTTATTGGGCCAATCAGCGTCCCGTATATCAACCAATGGAAATGACGGAGACAGAACCAATGAAAGAGGTTCGTGCTGTTTAACAGCCAATGAAAATCCACTCTATATTCAGTATAAAACCCAGGGACGCGTGGGGAAAAGCCGCATTCAAACCATATTTCTCGAGCCATAAACAACGTATTGATCATGAGCCGAGTAGCCAAAATGAGTACCACGAAAGGGGCGGCAAAGGAGAAGAGGGAGAGAGAGAAGCTGGCGAGGGGGGTGAAAGCCTTTTGGGTGGAGGAAATCCAACGATGGACGCGGGCCAATACTAATTACACACCGCTGTCCTGGGCGGCCTTGTATTACACTGTGACAAGGGCGCTGAACACGTTCACCGTGGAGGACTGGATCAACTCGCTGCGAGATGCCCTCAACGAGGAACAAGAACAACAACAGCTCCAGAGACAACAACGCCAGCCGGAATTCGTCGATATCGGCGAATTACCGCGCATTCCACCGGCCTCCTTCCTGGACCACATACCATCAGTGCCAGATGAATCGTCGGCTGACGAACAACAACGACAGCCCGGCCGATACTTTTCCGCCAGTTTAATGGAGTAGACAGGCAAACTCCATCCCCCTGAATAAAACAGGGTAAACAAATTGACCTTAACGGCCCTTTTCAGGGCCACCCCAATCTTACGAAAGGGGACTTCTAACGTGGCACATTCAATTAAAATCAGGTCCTACATTGGTGAATCTCCTCTCCTCTATATTCTATGATTACCAATCTCCAACGCCAAAAAAAAATCTACCATCACGGGCCCTTTTCAGGGCCAACCCCTAGCCTTCCAAACAGCACTTATAACAATTGCCCCTAGACCCTACGAATGCAAATCTCCTCTCCTCTTTTTTACCTGGGCGCTGTTAGTAGGAAGTTCCCATTCACTAAGTGTTAATTACCTATTTTTACCTAGGTGTGTGCATGCAGGGAGCTGGTGTTTTGTGCTTTTAATTAGAAGCTTGCTCTTTCGAGTATAATTGGTGGTCCTCATAAGGACCGTTAGGAAGATGTAAGGGGATTACATCGATCGGAACAGGTTTTCTCGCCTCTTGGTACACACGGGACATTTCAGCGCGACGAGTGTACACGCTATGGGCTTGTAAGTGGGCGTAGGGACTGGTCTTCCTGCATGTCTGTGAATACAGCGGATACATAACGCTTGGTGTCCACACGGAAAAATAGCGAATTTGGCGTAGCGACTACTGCATTGGACACAGGGCAAATACTGCGCCGCTCCCCATGTTGTGTCTCGCTCCAGTCTTCTTATTTCGGTACAGTAGTACTCAAGATATCGCTGCTGTAAAACAGCCATCTGCTCTTGTTTTTTTTCTTTTTCAAGTTCTTGGTCTTCTTCGAACATATCTTGTACGAGTTCATCAATCTGTGCGTCGTAGGTAGGATCAAGCCGGCAGTCGTAGGGACTATTGTCCACTCCATCGATGAATTCACCGGTTGCTTCTTTTTCTTGTTCTTGTTCTTGGTCTTGTTGTTTGAACAGATCTTGTATGACTCGTTCAAGCCGTTCGTGTTGGGGGGTACTATCAGGCCGTACGTGGTAGGTACTATTGGCGGTGACATCTTCATCCGCCGCCTCTTCTTTTTTTTCTTCGTCGTCTTCAATATCGATGAATTGACCCGTGGCATGGTGAAGATACTGCCGCTTTTGTTGTGAAACTGCGGTGAAAGTCTCGCTACCATCTACCGGCTGGTCTTCTTTTTCTTCTTCTTGTTCATCATCTTTGCATAGCTCTTCTAATATGTTGTCAAGCCACGACTCGTTAATAATATTGTGCACTCCATCAATATCCATGTATTGAGCCATGATGTAGTTCAAAATGAATGGATAGCAGACGACACTGCGCGCTTTTTATAGTACCGTAGAGCGCCCGTATGAGGGCGCGGACGTCACCGAAATCTTCACACTGAACCAGTGTGCCTGCTCAGACCCGCTGAAATTTTGTGTTTCTTTTCCATCTTCAAACCGGTCTCATTTTGCAATAAATGCGAGTTGACGTGTAAAACTTATTTAAACTTGAACTTTGGGAACTTATAGTGTATCGCTGAAAAATTCAGAAGGCTGGCGGCAGGCTAAAACTATATTTTTAATCATTTTGTCGGTTTTAGACCCGTATGGTTATGGGTGTGGTTGTGTGGAAAACCCGGTAAATTTGAAATAAATCGGCTTACCTCCGTAAAAACACTTTAGGTGTGTTCCTCACATCCTTATAATGTCACCCTGAAAATTTGAGCAGGTTTATCGAAGGAAAAGTGTGAATTTTTGTCATACCACTCTTGCTACGGTAACACAGCACTATACAGTATGGAGCCGAATGTGTGTACAGCTATGCGTGTCAATGGCTGTGTTACCGTAGCAAGAGTGGTATGACAAAAATTCACACTTTTCCTTCGATAAACCTGCTAAAATTTTCAGGGTGACATTATCAGGATGTGAGGAACACACCTAAAGTGTTTTTACGGAGGTAAGCCGATTTATTTCAAATTTACCGGGTTTTCCACACAACCACACCCGTAACCATACGGGTCTAAAATCGACAAAATGATTAAAAATATAGTTTTAGCCTGCCGTCAGCCTTCTGAATTTTTCAGCGATACACTATAAGCTCCCACAGTTCAAGTTTAAATAAGTTTTACACGTCAACTCGCATTTATTGCAAAATGAGACCGGTTTGACGATGGAAAAGAAACACAAAATTTCAGCGGGTCTGAGCAGGCACACTGGTTCAGTGTGAAGATTTCGGCGACGTCCGCGCCCTCATACGGGCGCTCTACGGTTAGACTATAAAAAAGCGCACAGTGTCTCGTCTGCTATCCACTCTTTCAACTGCATCATGGCTAATCCTAGTAGACGGTCACTTTTCAACGCAATGAACACGGGACAACAAGATCCTAGAGAACGGATTCGCTCGAGCGGAGAAGACACATAACATGTTACAATCATTACGAGCTTGCAGCGTGTTGCTGAAGCTCAGATTGCTGAAGCTTTGAGGATGAGAGGCGCACAACAAGATAGAGAAATAAGGGACGCTGTGCAGGAAGAGGATGATGATGAGGAAACAGACGATGAAAATGTACACGGAGAGTTGGAGTGGTTAAACAGTAGTAGACCCCCAGCAACTACAGCTTCGATGGCTACCACAACGACAGCTACCACAACGACGTCCACCGCAACAGGAATGACAACACCCTCACCAGAGATCAGCCGCCTGAACCAACAGATTGACGAATTAGAAGACGAAAAGTCTAAATTACGCCTACAACTGGCTAGGGAACAGGAGATCCACCTGTACCGTGTGTCAAGACGATGAGACGATGTACGCATTTTTTCCTTGTGGCCACCTGTGCCTATGTGGTGTATGCGTGCTAAGCTTAACATGCATAGCGGGCTCGTGCCAGTGCGCAGAGACAGAGGAGCTTCATTTGAAGATACGATGCCCTGTGTGTCGGGGGTGGGTATCAGGCATCAACAAAATATTCCGCCCGTAACAGTGTGATGACCAACCCGCTGTTCTTTCCAAAGGCCCTTTTTAGGGCCACCTAATTACACCTGAAAGGGAGGAAACTTTCTAACTAAAAGCACAAAAACACCAGCTCCCACACCAATACCCCCTTTGCATAGAGTGAACACTAACACACATTTGAATTTCTAATATTTTTATTAACACAGTAGAATGAACATAAGGTCTTCACCACAGTAGACTCTTGGTGTTGAATTTTTTTTAAATACAAATATACGCTATCAAGGCGCTTAAATGAACATAGAATGAACATAGAATGAACATAGAATGTAGGAATACGGTGATGTCTGAATGTTCAATATTTATGCAACAAGACTTGTGTGAAATGTTCAATATTTATGCAACAAGACTTGTTTGAACTCGTCATTGTCTTTCTGCCCCTGGTGCACGTATATGAAGGTGGCAATCTGTTCACGTGGAATTCTGGGTGGACAGGCAGCTTGCAATGCCTCGGCAATTTGCACCTCGTTAACGGCCTGTAGTCCCTCAGTCATGAGCGCGTTTGATGGTATACTATTGTCCATACACGTATGCGTGTTGAAGAGTCCGTTCTTGTTCCCACAGCCTGCACATTGCTGGATACGCAAGTGTCGAATGCAGGGTCTGAGATGATCCAGGAGTGTGTCGATGTACTTCTTATAAATATACTGAGTCACCTGGTCAGACAGGACTTCATGAATTTCAGCTGTGAGACTCTCCAGCTTCCGCCACGCAGGTATTTGCAGGGTGACGCCCTGAGGTAAAGGAATACGCTTTTCTCCCCTCAACTTCCATTTACGAATATGCACCAGCAGCATGTTGTTGAACATAGAACAGGTGAGGAAGATGTCGTCACCCACATAAAATTTCGCTTCGTCGCTCCCCTGGTGGTCAATGACCGCATCGACGGCGTAATAAATGGCCTGTACTCTTATCCAGGTGTCCAACGTCAAGGCGATATGCTTAGGTGGTTTGTCGTCCCAGGCCGGTGCGTTAAAATGCACTTCCTCTTCTTTGACACTCACAGTTAAATAGGGAGAGAGCTCCCAAGTGTTCGTCTGGGCCGCCTGGTAGGCCTGCTGGATAATGTCATTGATCTCCTGCACAGACATAGGAAGTAGCACCTCTTCCTTCGCTTGCTCAGGCACTTGCTGGGGCACTGGCTGAAGCACTTGCTGAGGTATTTCTAAAGGTGTTAGTCGGGGACGTTTGGCAGATGGACCGAGTTTGGCAGGTAGACCGGACTCTTGGTGCGTACGTTTGGTAGCTGTACGCCCTTCGGCGATGTCGATTTCCATGACTAAGATATTATCTTCTGAATCCTGGGCTTGAAGTAGATCTGCTATTCCGTCATTTCCCGTCTTCTTCAGCGCCTCCACGAAGGCTTGAAATGCTAAGGAGCCACGGCATGGTATGAGGTCGATGAGGGCTCTGTTTCGTGCCATATAGGTCTTCTCCGCCATGATCTCTACCCCCATGTGTTTAGTGATTATGTTTTCCACCATGAGGAGATCACATATATCGGCCACATGCTGCATCTCATCAACGATATGGATACGGTGCTGCAGAAGCTTAGCTCGGTGGGATGACTCCATGACTGTTGGCTCAGGCTGGTCAGGTCAGGTCAGTAGCTGCTATGGTGAGATAGACTGGTGAAGTTGCACTGGTGAGGCAGGCTGGTGAGGCAGGCTCAGGCTGGTCAGGCTGGTCAGGCAGGCTGGTGAAGCAGGTTGGTCAAGCAGGCCAATGAATGCAGCAATGCCCTAAAAATTTTCATTTTTATACCTTTTTTCGTGACATTCGTGTGTTTTCGGTGACCTTCGTGTGTCTTCGGTGACCTCCGTGTCTCTTCGGTGACCTCCGTGTCTCTTCGGTGACCTCCGTGTCTCTTCGGTGACCTCCGTGTCTCTTCGGTGACCTCCGTGACTCTTCGGGCACCTCCGTGACATCTTCGGGTGCCTGCGTGTCTCTTCGGTGATCTCCGTGACATCTTCGGGTACCTCCGTGACATCTTGGGGCGCCTCCGTGTGTCTTCGGCCACCTCCGTGTCTTTTTGTGGAAAGTGACCGAAGAGACTTGGAAGTGAACGATACTGTGGGAAAACCCCCACTTGTCTCTTCAGGCGCCTCCGTGACATCTTCGGGCGCCTCCGTGTCTCTTCGGGGATCTCCGTGACATCTTCGGTGACCTCCGTGTGTCTTCGGGCACCTCCGTGACATCTTGGGGCACCTCCGTGACATCTTCGGCCACCTCCGTGTCTTTTCGTGGAAGTGAACGACATTGTGGGAAAAACCCCACTTGTATACGGACCTGACCGAAGAAACACGGAGATCACCCAAGAGACACGAAGATGAACGACATTGTGGAAAACCCCCACCACGGACGTACCCGAAAAGACACGGAGGTGAACGACATTGTGGAAAAACCCCACAGACAGGTCAGTACATATCCTATCATGTTCCCAGGTCACGCTCCATTCACCCAGACCGGAAGTGACGTCATACCTACAAAAGCGCCCCATGGCGGAAAAAGGGGAACCAAGAGTTACCTCCCTGGAAAACGTAACTCGAAATCATTGCTACCTACTACTGATATTGTTTTAACTGGTGCTAGACAAATCATTTGAGATGAAGGGAATGACCGTTATTACAGAATACGACCCGTAAAAAACTATTGATTGAATGGTTGTGCCTATTCATCGGCTAATAGTTAGCACTGCTGTATGGCGTATAGCAAAGCTAAAATATGTAACTAACTGTACGGCATATAATTTGCTACAGTACGACGTATTGCGATTGACAGTAAAATGCAAGAACGTATTTGAACTGCTGCTACTCTTGTTTTCTGCATAGGCATCGACTAGGAAAAGTCGTTTGATGCACAAACTATATAGAGAGGAAAGCTATCTTGACCACGGGAACGAGGTGCTTTCGCGCATTTCCTGTGAAATGTGTTCTTACTCCTCAAAATACAAACCGTGATTCCGTGCGGTAACCGTGAAATTCACGTTTTTCACAGAAAACATTTTCCAATATATCAGCACGTGGATTTTTCTATTCACTTCTTGTAATCTGTGTGAACACATCAACGTCGATTATGTGCAAATTATTGTTTTCAATTCCATTATTTATAAACCTGATCAACTGAGAGAATTCTAGATTCATCAAGATAGAAAAGTTGAATTTTACTGAAAGGCATACCATCTAAAAACATTTGTAGCAATTATATGCATTTGACAGGAACTGCATGTACGCATTAGTGAAAATAACAGTTCAAATTCTTAATTTTATAATGAAAAGTTATAAATTCAATCTAGGAATAATTATTCGGAGAAAATGTCTGCTTAATAAAATGTTTTTATCGAGAAGATTTAAAATGCGCACTCGTGATTCCGTCACGAACATGTTTAACCGGTTTTGTGACCCAATCATCCAATTTCTTTCGAGAAGGTGAATTTTTATCATCCGTAGTTGGGTATACTTTGTGTTAAACAAAAGTCGTGTCAACTTCCCAGTGATTTTGGCATGAACTTGTCCAAAGATTATATAACAATAAATCAGCAATATGGCAGGGAGATTTCTGCTGGTGGACTTTAGTCTCCGAGGTCCGCCCTCTGTACATGACATTCGACAAATATATGTATAGGTTTATTATTTTGGTGGAAAATTTTAGCCGTACGACGTCGGGCATTACAGCTGCAATAAAAAGGCGGCTGAGATACTAAGGCTACATCAGAGAATCCACCGTATTCTAGGGGATGAATGTGAGTTGCCGAGAGAAGCTTTCCTGTAGAGTCATATGGTTGCTATTTAGTCGCCAGACGTCAACTTTTCCCACCTCTTACATATCGCTCCAATTTAAACATTATTAATCTGATTGAACCCAGAAACCGATTCTCATTTACGTCAGAGTGGATTTGTTTTTAACCAGATTGATACATTATCGGTATTTAAAATTTGGCAGCTATAACTCAGTTGTAACCAAATAGAACATCTACGTACGGTACTTGACATGACAACTTAAATTGGCGCTTAAATTTAACAAATAACATCCAAACCGTGATTCCGTAACCGTGCAAGTCATGAAAAGCATCTGTAGCAAACATATGAGAAGTTTGGTATGATAACGCTAATAATATCTGGCCGGAGGCAGACAGTGTTACCAAACTCACCGTACCTGCAAAACGAAGAGAACAAGAGAGCTGACACTGACTGACTTTTTCTCACTGGGCGCCAAGTTATAATACGTCTTTTCCGCGAATATTGTTAGCGTCATTTTGAGATTATTTGCATTATCGATATCCTAGGTGCAAAGAATCATGGGAAAATTCAAAATCGCGGACACGATGTATTTTTTTTTCTGCTATTTTTTGCGCATTTTTCTTGCCTAAAATGGCATCAAAGTAATTTATTTCACCAAGACTAACTATTCTTTATCATATCAATTAGATTTTGAGAGAAAATATAGAAAAATAAACAATTTCGGCCAAAAAAAAAAAAAAAAAAAAAATAGACCTAAAATGGCTTCCCACAAAATGATATATATTTTTTACGTTTTCTTGTAGAGCTTGACCCAAATATATAGTATGAAATTACGTTTCAGCCATCTATCCCAAGTGGGAAATAAATGGGAGGGGGACGGGGGGGGGGGGGCGTGGTGTCAGGCTTACATGTACACTGGTAGGGTTAAACATGTTCAAGTGTTTGTGAAAATAAAATATGTTCATGCAGACAATACTAGCTGTTGTTTGGAAGTGAGTAATGTCCCCAAACATTAAATAATGTACAAATATCCCTGAAATATTGCTAATTTATTGTTATACATCCACTGCGCAAGTTTCCATTTCCGGAAATCCATTGGAAACTGACTTGGAAACCGTGTCGCTACAGTTTGCAATGGGTTTCCGAAATTGGAAACTTCAACCATTCGCCCAGTGACGTATACTCTTTAGACATTACCGCGAAGGAGTCTCAATAAAAAGACAAGTGTTGCTTGTCTGTTGTTGTGTCTCACATCAAAACAACGGAATCACCAGATTTTCATGACGGAATCACGGAGGTGTATTCGAAATCTTCACGATAAAAGAGCTGTATCAAGTAGGGTAGCCTACACATTTTCTCCAAAGAATTGTTCAAGATTGAATCTGTTTCTTTGATTATATAATTGAGTCTCTAAACCAGGAGGACTATACGGTTTCTGTGAAATGCATATGCCGTTTGCAGCAGATGTTTTTATATGGTATGCCTAAAACGCAACTTTTCTATCCTGTTGAATCTAAAATTTCTCGAGTTATCTGTGCGCAGTTTCATAAATTATTGGAAAAATAATTTGCGCCTATAACACCTCTTTCTTTTATTGTTCTGTTCCCGGGTTGTATAGGCAGCGAATAGAAAACACAGCAGGCTAATATATGACCTACAAAACAATAGAGTGAATTTTGCAATTTGCTTCTTGCAAAAGAAGAAGACAAACACAGTTGTTGAATCATAATATGCACCTTCAATTTATTGCATAAGTACCATGACACTAGCACTGATCAATGAGGCAATTCAGATATAAAATATTACATTTAGCAATATTTTCTGCTCATTGTTCATACTGGTTCATGTTGATCATTGGGTGGGGCCGTTGATATTCGCACATTCCCGCAGTAGCTGACTCAGGGTCACATCTTCATCCCTGTAGGCTGCCCACAGCTCGAAGGGCCTGTTTCGATCTTGTGGACAGCTGCTGATAGCGACTAAGTTTCTTCTCACCAACAAGGAGGATCTGTAGGGGCAGCTGGGATGCCTCAGCATGGAAGAGAGGTACGAGGATGTAGAAGGGCAGATGTACACCATTGGCTCCAGTGTTCAACCTCCGATGCCATCCCTCACAGTCGTTGTTAGTGCGTGTTGCTAGCTCGAATTTTGTCTGTGTCGCAGATGTGTGCGATGGGTATTTCGTGTTCTTGGAAAAGGTTATTCACGCATTTGCGTACACTTCGCCATCCATAAGATGGCTTGCGAATCGTGAGTCTCCATTATTGCGGAGCGATATCCGGTATATTACGGGATTCTGTTCGGCCTTCATCCGGCAGAGAACAGACTCGAGAAATCTGATAAATTACAGGTTTTCAAGCCACTTGGGAAACAGATATAGGCTAGGCTTACAAAATATATAGGTATAAATAACTTTCGTATCACCCAAGAGGTGTGGTAGATCTGTAATTTTCAACAAGTAGGGCATCACATGATTCGAAAATGGCGAGTTACGTTGGGGTTCAACCTGTAACCATCTCGGTCATCTATACGCGGTAAGACTGACCCTGGGATCGTGTGTATCCATTTACAGCCTACTTTCGGCAAGTGCGAGGGGGAATTTCCAGAAATCAATACCACGTGACTTCGTCAGCCAATCAGCTAAAGTCTACCGACGTAACCCCAACGTAACTCGCCATTTTCGAATCATGTGATGCCCTTAATGCCTACTTGTTGAAAATTACAGATCTACCACACCTCTTGGGTGATACGAAAGTTATTTATACCTATATATTTTGCAAGCCTAGCCTATATCTGTTTCCCAAGTGGTTTGAAAACCTGTAATTTATCAGATTTCTCGAGTCTGTTCTCTGCCGGATGAAGGCCGAACAGAATCCCGCAATATACCGGATATCGCTCCGCAATAATGGAGACTCACGATTTCGCAAACTCATCTTATGGATGGCGAAGTGTACTAAATGGGTTAAATTTTTAGTTGAAAATGACGTCATTTCTTGCACTTGTGACAGAATCTGAACCCTCAGTGACCTTTCAACATTAGGCGATCAATTTTGCAAAATTTGACGGAAATATAGACGATTAGGATACACAATTTTTAGCTCATATTGACTATTATATGCTTTGCTAAAAATGTAAGAAAGTAATTGAAAATTACCGTGCAGTATTTTCACTTCAGGGGATTAAAATGTGCAGAATATAAAATCCTTTATATTATACCGGCACAGTTAAAAACCCTAAATTATACAAATACAAGGACTGATACAGCTTTCCAATTTTTTTCCTTGTGAAAAAAAGAGTGATTGGGTCATCACAGGGATTAAATCTAGTCCGTAACGGAATCACAAAAAATCGTGATTTTAAAATCGTGGCTTCCCGGTAATCTGACTTTATTAATTACACATTTTCTCAAAAAAAAAAAAAAAAAATCTTAGGATGAATTTATCCCTTCTAGGTATAATTATAAAATTACGACTCTGAACTCTTACTTTGTCCTACATATACAGTTCCGTTCAAATGCATATATTTTTTACAGATGTTTTAATATAGTATATCTTTTTCAGGGTTTTTCAGGGTAATAAATTATGTGAAAAATAATTCCAGCTTAATACACATCTTCTCTGTTATTGGCGTGTTCCCGGAGATTACAGGAAGCGAACAGAAAAGACGGCATACTGATATATGGTGTACGAATAGATGTGGGGTGAATTATGTGCGAAAAATGAGGGTTTTTGGTGACGGGCGCTTTTACGTGGAAATCATGTGAATAGTCTACAGTACCGGTATCAAAAATGGGATAAACCATGAGAAAAAACTTTAAATCGCTTCTGAAATGTCACTCGCAAACCAAACACCGTGTCGCTTACGTGTAATAATACAAAGATTTATAGAAAAGGCGGTCGATCAATACGTGATCCCTCAGTAAAGATGTGTCGCTCAGATGTAATATTAGGCCTCTATACCGGAAAGGGCGGTCTACGTGATCCCTTCAGTAAAGATGTTTCTCTCAGATGTAATGCTACGTCTATAAACAGGAACGGGCTATCCACGTGATCCCCTCAGTAAAGAGGTGTCTCTAAGATGTAATGCTAGGTCTATAAACAGGAAAGGGCGGTCTACGTGATCCCCTCAGTAATAATGTGTCGCTCAGGTGTAATGCTACGTTCATATACAGGAAAGGGCGGTCTACGTGATCCCCATAGTAAAGATGTTTTGCTTAGATGTAATACTACGTCTATGTACGGGAAAGGGCGGTCTACGTCATCCCTTGGGTAAAGGTGTGTCGCTCAGGTGTAATACTACGTCCATATACGAGAAAGGGCGGCCTACGTGATCCCCTCAATAAAGATGTGTCGCTCAGGTGTAATACTAGGTGTATATACAGGAAATGGCGGTATGCGTGATACCCTGAGTAAAGATGTGTGAATCAGATGTAATACTGTGTCTACATACACAAAAGGGCGTTCTACGTGATCCCCCAGTACATAGATGTGTCGATCACGTGTAATACTATGTCTATACAGGAAAGGGCGGTCTACGTGATCCCCTCAGTAAAGATGTGTCATTCAGGTGTACTAATACGTCTATATACAGGAAAGGGCGATCTACGTGATCCCCTCAACAATAATGTGTCGCTCAGGTGTAATGCTATGTCAATATACAAGAAAGGGCGGTCTACGTGATCCCCTCACTAACGATGCGTCGCTCAGGTGTAATGCTACGTCCATATACAGGAAAGGGCGGCCTACTTGATCCCACCAGTGAAGATATGTGGGTCAGGTATATTACTACGTCTACAAAAAGTAAGGGCGGTCTACGAGAGCTCCTCACTAACGATGTGTCGCTCAGGTGTAATGCTACGTTCTTATACAGGAAAGGGCGGTCTACGTGATCCCCTCAGTAACAATATGTGTCGCTCAGGTGTAATGCTACGTTCATATTCAGGAAAGGGCGGCCTACGTGATCCCCTCAGTAATAATGTGTCGCTCAGGTGTAATGCTACGTTCATATACAGGAAAGGGCGGTCTACGTGATCCCCATAGTAAAGATGTTTTGCTCAGATGTAATACTACGTCTATGTATAGGAAAGGGCGGTCTACGTGATCCCCTGGGTAAAGGTGTATCGTTCAGGTGTAATACGTCCATATACGGGAAAGGGCGGTCTACGTGATCCCCTCAATAAAGATGTGACGCTCAGGTGTAATACTAGGTGTATATACAGGAAATGTCGGTATGCGTGATGCCCTGAGTAAAGATGTGTGAATCAGATGTAATACTGTGTCTACATACACAAAAGGGCGTTCTACGTGATCCCCCAGTACATAGATGTGTCGATCACGTGTAATACTATGTCTATACAGGAAAGGGCGGTCTACGTGATCCCCTCAGTAAAGATATGTCGTTCAGGTGTAATAATACGTCTATATACAGGAAAGGGCGGTCTGCGTGATCTTCTCAGTAAAGATGTGTCGCTCAGGTCTAATTCTAGGTCCATATACAGGGTAGGGCGGTCTAAGTGATCCCCCGGAATAAGATGTGTCGCTCAGGTGTAATGCTACGTTCATTTACAGGAAGGCGGTCTACGTGATCCCCTCAGTAATAATGTGTCGCTCAGGTGTAATGCTACGTTCATATACAGGAAAGGGCGGTCTACGTGATCCCCATAGTAAAGATGTTTTGCTCAGATGTAATACTACGTCTATGTATAGGAAAGGGCGGTCTATGTGATCCCCTGGGTAAAGGTGTATCGTACAGGTGTAATACTACGTCCATATACGGGAAAGGGCGGCCTACGTGATCCCCTCAATAAAGATGTGACGCTCAGGTGTAATACTAGGTGTATATACAGGAAATGTCGGTATGCGTGATACCCTGAGTAAGGATGTGTGAATCAGATGTAATACTGTGTCTACATACACAAAAGGGCGTTCTACGTGATCCCCCAGTACATAGATGTGTCGATCACGTGTAATACTATGTCTATACAGGAAAGGGCGGTCTACGTGATCCCCTCAGTAAAGATATGTCGTTCAGGTGTAATAATACGTCTATATACAGGAAAGGGCGGTCTGCGTGATCCTCTCAGTAAAGATGTGTCGCTCAGGTCTAATTCTAGGTCCATATACAGGGTAGGGCGGTCTAAGTGATCCCCGGAATAAGATGTGTCGCTCAGGTGTAATGCTACGTTCATTTACAGGAAGGCGGTCTACGTGATCCCCTCAGTAATAATGTGTCGCTCAGGTGTAATGCTACGTTCATATACAGGAAAGGGCGGTCTACGTGATCCCCATAGTAAAGATGTTTTTGCTCAGATGTAATACTACGTCTATGTATAGGAAAGGGCGGTCTACGTGATCCCCTGGGTAAAGGTGTATCGTTCAGGTGTAATACTACGTCCATATACGGGAAAGGGCGGCCTACGTGATCCCCTCAATAAAGATGTGACGCTCAGGTGTAATACTAGGTGTATATACAGGAAATGGCGGTCTGCGTGATCCTCTCAGTAAAGATGTGTCGCTCAGGTCTAATTCTAGGTCCATATACAGGGTAGGGCGGTCTAAGTGATCCCCCGGATAAAGATGTGTCGCTCAGGTGTAATACTACGTCTATTTACAGGATAGGGCGGTCTACGTGATCCCCTCATAATAGATGTGTCGCTCAGGTGTAATATATTACGTCTAAATACAAGAAAGGGCGGTCTACGTGATCCCCTCACTGAAGATGTGTCGCGCAGGTGTAATACTATTAAAGGGTGGTCTTGGTGATCCCCTCAGTAAAGGTGTGTTTTCTCGTCTTTTAAACTTTCGTTATCTGGGTTCATAACGTTTTAACGATTTAACGGATTTCACTCCAATGCTGTCAGCAGATTTCTATCTTGTTAGGTAGAGCATGGAGGTAAATACAGACTATATAAAAAATATATCTTTATTAACCGCCATGGGAAGAGCGACCTGCAACCCAAAGTGAGGTCAATAGGTCAAAGATGAGTCCTGATCATTGTTGACCTTGTTGGTCGCTAAATGACGAAACCCACATTGTCGATTAGACTCCTGTCATTTTTTTTCCGGTATGAAAAAGAAGATTGACCAAGCCAAAGCCACAAGAAAGGAACATTTAAATTTATTATTCAAAACTTATTTCACCATTTTCTTGTGACATTTCTATTCACGTTCAAAGTGTACATAAAAGTGTATTCACATAGGTAAAAAGATAGACGACAAATCCCATATCAAACCCACGTGGTTTTGTACTTCAAGCAAAAGGTACGTAATTAAACAATTAACCTTAAATATATAAATTCTGAGCTCTCAGTTAGAATGTCGAGAAGCAAGAGAGTTAGAAATAGAGTTAAATTTAACGTCGGGTTCAACCATATAACGACCCTAAACTCTAAAGTTCAACAAATCAGCAAACACCTGCGGAACATAGCCAGAGTATAACAAATTATCACTGTATGCTACTGTGAAATATCGCAAGACTGCAAAGAATGAACGATTCTATCACCCATACCGGAGACCAAGTATTGTATATTATACTTATTCACAGCACATAATCCACCCCCACCGCCACTCCCTCATAACACACACACAAGTTTCGTGTAAAAGAGATGGTATACGATAAGGCGGCATTTTGGCCTAAACATGATGCGGTTGAAATCAATAACTGTGTTTTTATGTAAGGGTAAGAGAAAATATATGTACACAATATGTGAAACTTCGAGCTCGACTGCGTTATGATTAGATATGACATGAAATTGAAATTAGCAGCATATGCTATTTCGTAAAAAAAAATATATAAATCGAGTCATTCAGACACACATTTAGACACGAAGGACCCCTTGGACCAGAACGCCATTTAACCTGGTGCTGTAGTAGTAGGGAAAGGTGAAATTCATTAGAATAATTGAGGCTGGAGTTTTGAGGATGGGTATGTGGTGGAGGGATGACGTCACGTCAGGCCGTGGTCACATCCAGGTCAACGGTCATGATCGGTGACGGAATTGGCAGGGGAACGTGGGAAATAGAAAAGAAGTCACGTGGCAAGCCGGATGGTTGTGAAACTAGGATTTTCTCCGAGAAAAAAATGCGGAAAAACGGACTGGACAGACCGCCATAAGGGACTAGGTGGGCCCATATTGGGCCTACCGGATCGAGAAAGGTATCATCTTGAAGCATTTGGCGTGTAGAGGACGCTTGGAGTGGTTTGGATGAGCAGTGACGTCATTCGGTGCATGAGTAGCCGAGGCTATTAGCGAAAGTGGGCATTTAGAAGGAGCGCAGGGGCATATTTGAGCGATCGAGGCGCTATATCTCATCCAAATATGGCGTGTAGGGTCTTATATTGAAGCTCTCGTACGACTTGGGAGATGTCCACGTCATATGTGATGTCACCGGGGACGCCATCAGTAGTAGTAGCGAAAGCGGGCATTTTGTGAGTGGGTGGGGGTGTTTTTGAGTGATGGAGGGGCCTTCCGTGGTCCTAATGTCAGAGTGTCAGTTTGAAGTTCTACTGAAGTCTCGTCATGCTACGCATGTGCAGTTGGGCAGTAGTAAAGAAGGAGGGCATTTTGGGGGTGCAGATGGACGTGTTTTGGGCGATCTAGGGACCACCTTTTGTCCAAATGGGTCTTGTGGGGTGTCAGTTTGAAGCTTTCGTGGGTGAGACTCCGACTGGACTGTGTAGTGGAAATTGGACAGTTTTATCGAAAGGGGGCATTCGAATGGACGTGTTCTGCCAATATATGAACCATCCGTGGTCCCAGTGGGGGCATGTGGGCTGTCATATTGAAACGTTCGTGGAGTAGCTTTCTATTTGAAGTCGCGTCAATCTGTGCATGCAAAGTTGGGGGGTAGTATAGAAAGTTTCGGTGTTTGGGTGTGAGGTGAGCCATCCATGGTGCAAATGGGCCGTGTGTTGTTTCATTTCGAAGCTCTCTTGGATTAGACTCCAACTGGAGTAGTGACTTTGTCTGCTCGCATCAGTCTTTGCATGTACAGCCTGGCAGTAGTATAGAAAGCGGGCATTTGGTGTGGGAGTTTGGGGTCGAGGCGGGCCATCCATGGTCCAAATATGGTATGCAGTGTCTTGTCTTGAAGGGCTTGGCATGTAGAGGAAGCTTGAGGTGGTTTAGATTGGCACTGATGTCATATCGCGCATGCGCAGTCGATGAGTAGTGGCGAAAGTGGTCATTTTGGAGGTGCGCATGGGCATATTTGAGCCATTGAGAAGCTATATATATGATCCAAATATGGCGTGTGGGGTCTTACATTGAAGCCCTCGTGATGTTGACTACGACTTGCGACGTCGTTGGTGACGTCATCAGTAGTGGAAAAAGTGCAGCGTCGCTCGGGTGCGCCCTCGAGACATGCCTACACCGCAATACACTAACTCATAGGGGTGACTCGTGGACCCTGAATATGTGCCCCGAGCAGACACTAGTCTTCTGAACACAGGCATACTGGTAGCATGGTGGAGTTACTTGCCCTTGAAAGTGACGAAATTGTGACGTCAGGAGTAGTAGAGAAAGAAAAATACGATGGAAAAAGGAGCACACGTCCTACACCTCAATGCACTAACCCAGTGGGCATGTCGAACCTGGAGTGTATCATGAAGTTGGGTACATTGTTGTAGTAGGGCCGGGATATCATACGTATGAGTTACATGGGATCATATTGAAGCTCCTGATGGAACGGCAAGATAGACAACTTTTGCTGACAACTGTTTGCTCAAGGAATAGAGAAGCTATACCCATACACAAGGAACCGATTTAGAGCGGTTTGAAGCGTTCGAACCAGTTTGAGAGTGAATTATGGGACCCACCGTCATAACGCCCTCAACATCTGCTTTAACTTATCCAACGCCCGTCTTCACGCAGTGACGCTCTAACGTTGGGGAGTAAGACCCTATACATACAGGCACACTCAGAAACACACCTATGCGTAGCTCTATGGGTGTAGTCCGTGTCAAGCCCCGAGACATCTTCCTCCAGGTACACATGCTCTACACATGTTGGATCCCCAAGTCATCTTCCTCCATGTTCGTTCGGCCATAGACTTCAGTACCAATAATACATCTGCGATGCTGACGTCTGTATTCAATCCATGTGACCCGACCATGACGTCATCCCCGGAGTGACCTTTGATATTTGGCCGTTGACTCGCACGTGACCGGATGTGACGTCATCCACCCTCCCCATTTCCCCCGCCACTTTGACCGTTGACTCAAAAATGATTAGCCTTTCCCTACTACTCATGCTCCAGCTGAGAAAAAACTAAACGCTTTTCTGTCAAAAGTTTTCTGTGTGGTTTTACCATCCTATACCTATGCTGAAGGAACCTTGGGCCACCCTGGATTTTACCTCAAATACAAAATGGCCGCCAAAATTACTTAAATTGGTTCTTTGCAGCCTCGATCTATTGGTCACAGATTCTAGTTTCATGTGTCTAGTATAGGGTTTACAGGACTAAGAAACTTTAGTTTTTGCATCAGAATGTGTTTTAGCTTCATTAGCCTCTAAAATCCAACATGGTCGCCAGAATTCAATATGATCGCTAAATGCACATATATTAGAAATGCGCAGCTTCCTGTTTCAAGTAGAAATTAATCATGTAAATTGGTTCTTCTCGGCGTATATTTGTCGCAGCAATTAGATTTTTGTGTTTAGTATGAGCTTCGCAGAGCAAGAAAGTTGATTCTGTACAATGCGCTTTAGATTCATTAGCATCTGTATATAATGGATATTCGCAACTTCTGTTTATAGCACGAATTAGGATTGTGTCTGTATTATTCAGTTTGCTGGATTCTATGAGTTTATTTTGTACACTACAATGTTCTTTGGATGTAGCATATAAAATCCAAGTAAGATGACCGCCAAAACCATGCATGTAAACCAGATCTCCCACAGCTACACAGCTAGCTCCTATATGACACAATCTGTATAATTACTGGCAATTACTGGCCCCTTCCCGTATATGGGCGTAGTATTACACCTGAGCGACACATCGTTATCGAGGGGATCACGTAGACCGCCATTTCCTGTATATTGACGTAGCTTTACACCTGAGCGACACATTATTACTGAGGGGATCACGTAGACCGTCCTTTCCTGTATATGAACGTAACACCACACCTGAGCTACGCATCGTTGATGAGGGGATCACGTAGATCGCCCTTTCCTGTATATAGACGTAGTATTACACCTGGACGACACATCTTTACTGAGGGGATGACGCAGACCGCCCTTTCCTGTATATGAACGTAGCATTACACCTGACCGACACATCTTTACAGAGGGAATCATGTAGACCGCCCTTTCCTGTATACTGACGAAGCATTACACCTGAGCGACACATTATTACTGAGGGGATCACGCAGACCGCCCTTTCCTCTACATAGACGTATTATTACACCTGATCGACACATCTTTACTGAGGGGATCACGTAGACCGCCCTTTCCTGTAAATGGGCGTATTATTACACCTGAACGACACATCTTTACTGAGGGGATCACGTAGACCGCCCTTTCCTGTATATGAACGTAACATTACACCTGAGCGACACATCTTTACAGAGGGAATCAGGTAGACCGCCCTTTCCTGTAAATAGACGTATTATTACACCTGACCGACACATTATTACTGAGGGGATCACGTAGACCGCCCTTTCCTGTATGTTGACGTAGCATTACACCTGAGCGAAACATTATTACTGAGGGGATCACGTAGACCACCCTTTCCTGTAAATAGACGTATTATTACACCTGACCGACACATTATTACTGAGGGGATCACGTAGACCGCCCTTTCCTCTACATAGACGTATTATTACACCTGACCGACACATCTTTACTGAGGGGATCACGTAGACCGCCATTTCGTGTAAATAGACGTATTATTACACCTGAACGTCACATCTTTACTGAGGGGATCACGTAGACCGCCCTTTCCTCTATATGAACGTAGGATTACACCTGAGCGACATATCTTTACAGAGGGAATCAGGTAGACCGCCCTTTCCTGTATATTGACGAAGCATTACACCTGAGCGACACATTATTACTGAGGGGATCACGCAGAATGCCCTTTCCTCTACATAGACGTATTATTACACCTGACCGACACATCTTTACTGAGGGGATCACGTAGACCACACCCTTTCCTGTAAATGGACGTATTATTACACCTGAACGACACATCTTTACTGAGGGGATCCCGTAGACCGTCCTTTCCTGTATATGAACGTAGCATTACACCTGAGCGACACCTCTTTACACAGAGAATCAGGTAGACCGCCCTTTCCTGCATATTGACGAAGCATCAACCTGGGCGACACATCATTACTGAGGGCGTCCCGTATACCGCCCTTTCCTGTATATAGACGTATTATTACACCTGACCGACACATCTTTACTGAGGGGATCACGTAGACCGCCCTTTTCTGTAAAAAGACGTATTATTACACCTGACCGACACATCTTTACTGAGGGGATCAGATAGACCGCCCTTTCCTGTGCATTGACGTAGCATTACACCTGAGCGACACATCGTTAGTGATGGGATCACGTAGACCGCCCTAGCTTTCTTGTATAAAGACGTAGTATCACACCTGAACAACACATCTTACATAATATATCACATGGAAATATAAAATAAAAAAGTAAATAAATAAATAAATAAATAATACTAGATCAGATGAAGTCCAGAGTTACTGATTATGTTACAGCTGTTAAGTTATTTTCACCATCCGTATCCATGAAAAATAGGGCACTTGAACTCTCATGAACTTGCAATAGGTTGCAGAGCTCATAATATTTAAAAATCCCCTGTTCATAGTGTGTCTTAGTAGGGTTATTTTTTTTTCGTCAGCAACTTGATGCAGCTGAATACAGAAAGCAATTCATCATTATTGTAAATTATGTAATTAAACATATATTCAGTTATTTTAAAACTATCCTATATGACAGGTTCGCTTTGTCTCTGTTCTTGAAAAAAAATGTAGTTGCGTGCATAGCTCATAGCTGAAAATGCAACTTGTTTTCCTTCTAACCTGATCAATTCAAAACAGCTTAATAGTCATTCCACATGTTGTTAACTGGAAAGCATTTATCTCATACATATTGATGAGTGTATTGACAGTCATGTCCTGGAAGGTTATCATAGGCGGAAGAAAGTTTTGTTTGGATTACTATTTATAGCCTAAAAATTCACGAAATATATGTTCCAGAGGAAATGATTCAGTTTCAATGCGATTCTATCAGAAAGAGTACGGTACAGAAATAATAAATAAGTAAAATCACAAAATCTCATGACTGATTTGCCATTATATTATGATAATTCATGACATCATAAAAGTGAAATAGTATTTTCTAAGTATTTTTGAAGCAGATTGAAGAGAGACCAGGGTGGAGTAATTTTTTGCCAATTTCTTTAATTCATCATCATGAATAAATGTCAGATTTTAGGATTAAGTAAATTAAAATTTTAATATCCAAACGTTGTGATTAGTATACGTGTAGTATTGGGTAAATCGCCTTTTCATACGCTCCACCGTAAATGAACACCTGGAATTAAACTAAAGTCAAAGGGGTGTAGGCCTATACGTATGCCAGCCGGCTACCGTTGTTGATGTTGTTGTTGCGATTTCGACGCAGTCTCCAGATGGACAACTTTGTTTTGCCATAGTACGTGGATTCGAGGCAGATCGATGTGATGTGAAAGATTTTTACGGTTTTGAGACAAAAGTTATAAAATGCATCCATTTCGACTGTTTCCAGTACGGTATCGTATGATGCCCCCCACTTCCTTCACCCACCACTTTGGTCAATGTCGCAGACTCATGAATATTTACGAGGACCCGTCGAAGCGATGACGCCAAGTCATGCATATTTATGAGATGACGAGGGCGGTCTACGTGATCCCCTTTAGTGTTTACCGAATCAGAATGGATTTACTTAATACACAGTTCACAGGGGCGTCGTTAGGGGTCGTCAGGTGCGAACGACTTCCTTCTGGACGCGCCAAAAAAAAACAGAAGAAAAAGAAGGAAAAAAACAAACAAACAAAAACAGAGAAAACAAGAACAAAAACAAAACAAAAAAGCAAAAGGGAAAAGAATGGAATAAAAAATGTCCGTCTCCAGGCTCGTAAGCATGCTCCGTTCCAGTAGTGACGCGTCAGTTCGCTCAACAGTGGGATTACCACGACTTTCCGTTTTATGGTCATAAAGTGGATTATGAAAGAGCTGTAGCTCTGTTCATGAGATTCCACCCTCGACGGATACAGCAGGGGAACCCTCGACGGATAAAGCAGGCGAATTTACTATTCAATTAATCATTAACACTAACTTGTGTGTTTTTTCCTTCTGCTCGATGCGTGTGGTTTTGATAATGACGCATTGGCAGCCTCGGTCTACCGTTGGCGAAGTGCAAAACGGGCAATAAACTGAAAGCTGTATATGTATAAGCTTTGCTGAAGGCTATACTACATTCGTGATATTTAATTTCCGGAAAATATATCAGTTTAATTTTTTCTAGTCAGTATTTTACCATGGCCACGTTTTAATGAGTGATATTAGTTTCATTTTTCTAGTCAGTATTTCACCATGGCCACGAGATATAGTCCATGATACACAGTTTGATATTCTACACAATATTATTTTGATATTTTCAGCAAAAGTTTAATGTTCACAGTCATGAAATGACATGTGGATCGGAAAGTGATATGATGTTGTTTAGTTTTAATCATTTTAACATGGTTACAGTGGCGTCGGAAGCGGAGGGGCCAGGGTCCCATCCCCCCCCCCCCACTTTTGATTTAGGGGGGCCCGAATATCTTTTGGCCACCCACTTTTCAGCATCCCTAACTGGCCATGTCCCCACATAAAAATTACAGATAGAGTGCCAGGACGTGTAGTGGTGTGTTATAAGCCCGTTTTGTTTGTGTCAAACCAGGAAGTCAAATGGAGTCCGGTATATTCTTCAATATCGATGCGGGTTTATGTGAAAATAGAACCATAAATCTATATACATTGTGTTTAGATTTGTTTCCAGGAAAACGGGTAAAACGCATCTCCGGCAACCGGAGACCCCGGAGCTTCCGGGGCCTAGGCGGCCCCTGGACCCTCGCCTGTCAAGCTGTGAGGATCGCTCTTTTTAGCTTTGTGTAAATGAATCGCTATCATATTGGTTCTAATGTTCCATGATGTAAAGGTCATCGTTTTTTATGTGTTTTTTTATGTGATCAATATAACTAAAAAGTCAAATGGATTCGGGCATGAAGTATGATTTTTTCAATTTCGACGAGTGATTATAAATGCGAAACATACGTGAAAATATAGAACCATAAATCTGCATACATTACGTTCGAATTTATTTCTGGGAAAACGCTTAGAACGCGTCTCTGGAGATCTGGAACTTCGGAGCTTCCGGGGCCTAAACGGCTCGTGGACCCTCGCATGTTGGGCTGTGAGGGTTTCCTTGTTTTATCTTTGTGTGAATGAATCGTATCTGTAGGCATATTGGTTTCCCTCCCAAGAACTATAAGTCCTCGTTTTGTATGTTTTAAATAGAACTAGAACGTCAAATGGATGAAGGCATGAGGTGCGATGTTTTCAATATCGAGGCATGCTTATAATTGCGAAAAAAAACCGTGAAAATAGAATCATAAATGTGCATGCAGTAAAAGCGTTCAGAACGCATCTCCGGCAATCTAGGACCCCCGCCTGTTGGGCTGTGATAGTGGTCCCCCACTTTCAATTCGTTCCGACGCCACTGGGTTAGCCTACGAGGTATATCGGCCCAAAACATTATTATTGTGTTTTCAAGATGACAAGAGAATAAAATATAATACTGATATTTTTCAAATGACGTGTTAGTTTAATTGTTGGAAATCGCTCAGAATGCATTTCAGGCCATCTAAGGTCCCAGAGCTGTATAATATAACCCTAAATCTGCATACATTATGTTCAGATTTAATTCCGGGAAAACGCCGTATTGTCAGTATGTAGGGAGAACAGGCTGGCTTCTTTTCATTCTTGTTAACGTGAAATATGTGAAAAGATAATAAAATACAGTAACGCTACTTAGACCGAATACGCGACAATAAAATGAATTGATATTAATTAGAATTAATGCGCGACAATATCAGAATTGATGCGCGACAATATAATCTAACACCAGTTTCATACACTTCGCCATCCATAAGATGGCTTGCGAATCGTGCGTCTCCATTATCGCGGAGCGATATCCGGTGCTTTACCGTATTCTGTTCTGCCCTCATCCGGCGGAGAACAGACTCGAGAAATCTGATAAATTACAGGTTTTCATACCACTTCGAAAACAGATATTGCCTGGGCTTACAAAATATATAGGTATGAATAACTTTCGTATCATCCAAGAGGTGTGGTAGGTCTGTAATTTTGAACAAGTAGGACATCACATGACTCGAAAATGGCGGGTTACGTTGGGGTTACGTCGCTAGACTTTAGCTGATTTGCTGACGATGTCATGTAGTACTGATTTATGTAAATTCCATCTTGCAGTTGCCGAAAGCAGGCTGAAAAAGAATGCACTCGATCCCAGGGTCAGTCTTACCGCGTATAGATGACCCAAATGATTACAGGTTGATCCAACACAAATAATCAATTATATGGAATGCAATAACAGTTATAACACATCAAATTAGAAATCGTTAAATCAGTATTATGGAACGCCCTGAATTCGCTAAAAGATTGAGTTACATCTGTCAAACATTCATATGGTGACTCATCCCCGATAGTGGAGTACACGTTCCCTATCAACACTACAGAACAGTGATCTCATGGGTGTCCATCGCCACCAACTCCGGACAATCAAAAAATTAAACTTTTTGCCAATCAACTGTTTCCCGTATGTTTCCAATTATTATTATTACATTTGTTGATAAAATAAACTGAGTTCATCACAATCGAATCCAAATTAATTATTAAAGAAGATATCCTGTATGCTCAAATTAGTCCATTGAGAGTGAGTGCAATTCCAATAAACAATTTGACATAAAGAATTGTCCCTTGTGTGAACGAGATCATATTAACTTTGCTGTGTTAGGTTGAATTATTTGTATAACGCCATAAGTGTGGCAGAGTCTATGGTGGCCGATTGGTCACGGAAACTCCCGAGCGTCATGTAGACGAGCAGGAAAGCCGCCATTTTATGCGAATTTGGCGCGGCTTCGTCTCTGAAGAAATTGGACATTTGAACTGTTCTGAAGTGAGTAGACACCTAAATATTGTTGGAGGATTTGTTATAAATGGTTCCGCCACATGTTGATTTAAATGCCGGCCTTTTCTAGTCAGTAAATGTACTATATTTTTGAGTTTGAAGAACGGCTGTACAGGAAAGCATGCTGGTTGCTATAGTAATGATTGTTCTGCACCGTCGATTCACAGACTTGAGCCATATAGATTTGAACATTAATTTTGTGCAACCTGTATGCTGTGATTTTGTGCAAGAATTAGGTTTTGTAACCTTCCCTCTGTAAATTGTAAGTTTGCCAGACCGATTACATGTCACGATGCTACAAGTGAAGAATTATTGACTGCCATGGTTTATTTTGTATGAATTTATACACGAATCCAGTACATTCCACGTGTAGAAAGTATTTTATTTTATTAATATCACTTCTATGCAGACTATACGTGATTTTGAGTGCATAACATGAACATGGATAAATTTAGCATTAGTAGTATACAAAGGGCATTTCTATTACAGTTTGCCCAATATGGGGTTTGATGTGGAGGATGAAGCTCTCGTGCCTGGGATGTTATGTTGATGTCTTGGTGACCCATTTCCTATTGAATGAATGTTATTCTGTTGTGCACCCAGGGGGTACGTTTTCCCATGTATTATGTAATCAAATCTTGTAAATTTTCATTATGATTAGCAGCAGATAATGGACTACATAAATATAATGATATGATTCAGTTTGAAGTATGTAATTTCAGTAATTGGAAATTGTTTGCAAGGTTTATTCAAATTGTTCTAAATTTTAATTCAATTTACTGTTATTGATTAAAGAGCAACTTGTGATTTATGTCACATGGCTGGGGCTTAACCCTTGGTAATAGTAGCCAGGAAGTAGCTAATGGAGTTACAGAATATTGCAAGGATAACCAGATAAATTGAATGAACTATTGTGATTATTAGTAATGCTTTTACACTCACAATTGTTTGAGAAACAAACTGTCGGATATAGTGATGTAATATATTTACACTAGTAAATAACCGACTGGTAAAGATAACAAAACTACATTGTTTGCAGAAATATAACTTTATTATGCAATAATGTCGGAAGTTGAAGGACAATTGACAAATGTATTGTATTGTTCTTACAGGATTACTTACGCCATATAAACACCCCTTTCAGTAGAAGCTCAACAAAGGACTTGTCTTGGTTTCTTTACGTTATCCTTACTACTGGTTTACACTTGTTATGTTTATCAATTCCAACGTATACAGCAAACGCTATAAACGATTACATTTAATTACGTAATCGGTATACAAAGGCTTCCGATTATATTTCCACATACAATGCGTCTGACAATCTGACATAAATTCAATCAGTATTAAACGTATAGTGTTATGCGTCATTTACATCTTCAGTTGACACATATGATCTCACAAACGGGGAAATTATGCACAGACAATAGTCTCCCGTCTTGGGTTAAGCTATGTGACGGGCGAAACTGGTACAGCAGTTAGTCACTCTCCCGACAGCGAGACCCACTTGTCTGGAGCCTCGCCTCAAATTCCTGAACATCTGTGTGAGCTAGTTCATTGAACAGGCGATTAATTAGGAAAAAAAACGTTATGGGACGGAGAGGTTAGCACGTTGCAGAGATCTGCTGTAATTTACAGACTATGAAGTCGATTCAGAATATGATACAAGACTGTATTTTGGAGGTAAATATGACACAACGTTACGGAGAATGTTCTGATTTACATTGTATATTCAGTGAAACAATATTACTTTGTAACTTGTTTACGATATATTTCTGCTGCATGCTAAATTGTATAACCTGCTCTATCTCGTAACACTGTATTGCGTAATATGGAAGGTCACTCAGTTCATTTAATATCGGAGAATGTAGCATAACCCAAGACGGGAGACTCTTGTCTGTGCATAACTTCCCCGTTTGTGAGATCATATGTGTCAACTGAAGATGTTAATAACGCATAACACTATATGTTTACTGATTGAATTTTGTCAGATTGTTAGACGCATTGTATTTGTAAATATAACCGGAAGCCTTTGTATATCGATGACGTAATTAAATGTAATCATTTATAGCGTTAGATATATACGTTGTGTCATGGTATTGTAGTCTATTATTAGACATTGTGGATGTTTCTAGAATATAGAGCTGACGCAAGCTTGTTTGCGTATTATTATGTTGGTCAGTCACTTGGAGCTTTCTGGAAGGCTGTTGTAAATTGTATCTTGGTCAGATGATACGGTAACGCTGTGTATTCTAGAAGCTTCTTGACTGGGTAGAATGATCTGGAATGCCTCATAGAGTATAAATAACGCATTCAGTCAGTCATTCAGGAGGGACTTCAAACTGGCTTTTTATGTGGGTCTGTTGTGTTACCTTTGCCTGTAATTACGGACTGCTGGAGTGTTTACTCCTGTGTATTGACTGTTGGCTGCTGCATGGTCTACGCTATTTGTTAACGGCTATCGGATATTGAACACTTACTGGGGCTGTGTACAACTGAGCAGTGTTGGACTACCATTATACAGAAGAGTGATTTGTGCGCGTCAACAAGGACTGTGAAGAGTACACCGGTATAGCATTGAACAATGAGACTATATTTCACACATGTATTTGTTGTATTAACCTTACTTAAGTTGTATATGATTTTAGTACTGTAAATAAATATTTGATTGTTAATCCTTGACTTCCCACGTCTTTCTGTTACCCTCTGTTTACGTAACAGAATTGGGAGCCTGGCATCCGGGAGAGTTTGTTTACATTATTGATCAGCTGGCAGTTTTGCCACATAGTTCTAAATTGATACAGCTTTACAACATTCTCTTAATTTGTGAAGTCAGGGAGTACGTTATCAGCCTGCCATTTGACCCAGCACAGTTTGCCTTAGAGCCTAGTGAGGAGGAATTCAACGAACTACGCAAAGAGGATTTATTCGCGCTTTGTAAATTCCTACAAATTAAAGTTAAAACATCTTGGAGAAATTAAGAAACTCACTATTAAACATTTTGTTAGCAAACAACTTTGGGATGAAAGTGATTTTGATTTAACTGAGGAAACAGCTGATGATATGGAAATAAGGAAATTAGAATTGCAAAATGAGCTGGAATTGAAGAAATTAGAATTAGAAAAAGAGGAAAGAGTGAAAGAAGAACAGTTTCAGTTAGAGAGAGAAAAGTTAGAAAAAGAGGAATTAGAGAAAGGGATAGAAAGACAGTGTCAGTTAGAAATGAAGCACCTGGAATTACAGTCGCAAACAAGTCCTCCTGCACATGCACCTGTACAATCACAATCAAAATTTGATGCGGCTCGTCAAATACGTCTCGCCCCACCATTTCAGGAAAAAGAAGTTCATAAATATTTTCTGCATTTTGAGAAAATTGCTGAAAATTTAAACTGGCCAAAAGAACATTGGAGTTGACTTCTTCAAAGTGTTTTGATCGGAAAGGCAAGTGACATTTACACTCAATTGACGGTAGAGCAAGCATCAAATTATGATACAGTGAAGGATTAAATCCTCAAAGGGTATGAATTAGTTCATGAAGCCTATAGACAAAAGTTTCGTAGTTGTGAAAAAGAAAACTTTAAGACTCCTGCAGAATTTGCTCGTTCAAAAGAGTGATGTGCTTCGGTTAAAATTGACAACCAATTTGAAAGCCTTAGACAGCTTATACTGGTAGAGGAATTTAAAGGTGTATCATGGTGATATTAGAACATTTCTTGATGAAAAGCATGCCAACACTTTAGATCAGGCAGTACGGTTTGCTGAAGAATACGCTCTGACACACAAAGTATCATTTGTCAATGCTGTTAAGCCAAGTTCATTTCAGTCTAACCTCTCAGGGCCTAAAACTTTTAACCCCAGTTACAAAGGTCAAAGATCAAACACAAAGTCTCAGTCACCCACTTTTAACACTCAAAATAAATCTCCCGTTTGCAGCTATTGTAAGAAGGACGGCCACTTAATGGCTAACTGCTTTAAATTGAAAAGAAACAACAAGATCAAGCCTTTCAAAAGCCCAGTGGTTTCCTCACTTCAAGATCTATACCCAAGCAGGCTAGTGACGTTAATAGTGTATATGACGTTAAGATGGCCAGGGACACTGTTCCTATAGTTCTATCAAGGATAAGGGTGACAGTTTTTCAAATCCTGTTATGGAGATTTGTGAACCATTTATCCACAATGGTTTTGTGTCCCTTTCAAGTGATTTGTCTAATGCTATTCCTGTGAAAATTTTACGAGACACGGGCGCGCCCACGTCTCTTTTGTTGGCATATACTTTGCCGTTTGCTGTCTTCCGACTTGATTTCTGGGCCTGTTACGGTGGGTATTAAAGGTAGTTTACCACTTGAGGCTGTTCAATTACTTCTTGGAAATGATCTTGCGGGAGATAAGGTGGGGGTTAACCCGATTGTAACTGACAAGCCTTGATTGGATCAGATCCATGATCCAGTTGAAGACGAAATTCAAAGTTTATATCCTGCTTGTGCAGTTACTAGAGCCATGAGTAAATTGGCTGAGGAGTCTGAAAAGTCTCTTAAAGATGACGTAATCGTTGACGTTTGTTTGGCCGACACTTTCGTGTGTTTGAATGATGAGGCTGATAAGCCACATTTTGATAGCAAATTGGAATGTTCAAATGACAAAATTTCAAAATCATGTCTGGTTAATGAACAGCATAGTGACAAGGACATTTCCAGACAGGGCAGTAGATGAGTGTGATGTAACTCAAGAGCCTGTGTGTTACTTTTGTAAGAATGATGTTCTTATGCACAAATGGCGACCGCCAGATGTGTCACCTGATGATGAGTGGCTAGTTGAGTATCAGATTGTAGTACCAAATTCATATCGTTCAGATATCCTCAGACTAGCCTCTGAAACTCCTCTTTCGGCCATTTAGGTGTTAACAAACTTCAAAATCATTCTATTGGCCAAATTTAACCCTATCTAGCCTGGGCGATTTGGGGTGTATCGCAGCCTGGAGCGGGGGGGGGGCGGAAAGTGCCCCCATATATTTTCGCTATCGCTAAGGCTAGAGGGCTGAAACTTACCACAATATATCTTTGGGTCAAGCTCTACAAGAAAATGTAAAAAACATCCGAGATGGCCGCCATGATGACGTCACTATGACGTCATTTTCAAAAAGAATTTTTGGACGATTTTTCGGTCAATATCTTCGAATTTTTTTTTCTTCGCAAAAACTGCCTGATGAATTAGAAAATAATAATTTGATATGAAATAAAATAATTTTTTCCCGCTTTTCCATACAGAAAAGCAAAATTTTTAAAGTAATATGACGAAAACATCACTTTTTCTGGTACCCCACATGGCCGCCATTTTGAATTTACCCATGAGGTTATGCAAATAAGCTCAAAATGACTCCAATATGATAACCTATAACCCCACGAAGGTTCAGCTCTCCATTTTTTGGCGTTCCGGAAATATCGCAGAAAATGGGGGAAAGGAGGGAGGGGGGAACAAATCAGGGGGTGTTTTTCGGTGATGCTAAGACATGATTTCAGTAAAATGCATAGAATCGCGTTGAATCAACATGCTGAATTCTTGCGTAATTTTTGAAGAAATATGGCGAAAACATCACTTTTCTGGTACCCCCACATGGTCGCCATTTTCAATTTATCCATGATCCTCTGCTCGGGGGTTCATGCAAATAGACTCTCAATTTTTTGTCGTTCTGGAGATACGGGCTACGATACGGGAGGGGGGGGGGGCGGAAAGTGCCCCCCACCCCCAAGCCAGGTAGCGTCAAAGAAAGATGTTACGAAATTTTGTAAGTCATGCCACACATGTCAAATGGTAGGAAAACCAAACAAAACAATACCAAAGGCCCCTCTACAACCAATCCCTGCATTTGAGGAACCATTTAGTAGGGTGATTATAGATTGTGTTGGTCCATTACCAAAAACAAAGTCAGGCAATCAATACATGTTAACAGTCATGTGTGCTTCAACCAGGTTCCCTGAGGCCATTCCTTAACGGAATATTAAGGCAAAACTTAGTTAAGTTTTTCACACTTGTCGGCCTACCCCAGTCCGTTCAGTCTGATCAGGGATCTAATTTCATGTCAGGAATTTTTCAACAATTCCTGCATGAATTGGGAATAAAGCAGTACAAACCATCTGCATACCACCCAGAAAGCGAAGGCGCATTGGAAAGATTATACCAGACATTAAAGAACATGATTAAGACTTATTGTTTTGACACTGAGAAAGACTGGGATGAAGGCATACATTTGTTATTGTTTGCTGTTAGAGGGTCTGTTCAAGAGTCGTTAAGCTTCAGTCCATTTGAATTAGTATTTGATCATACAGTTAGAGGACCACTTAAACTGCTGAAGGAAAAGTTATCTAGACAGTGATCTAGACTCATGTAGTCTCTTACAACATGTGTCAGACTTTCGCACTAGGTTGACTAAAGCATGTGATTTGGCCATGTCAAATTTAAAGTCAGCACAAAACTGTATGAAAATAACCTGTGATAAACATGCCCTTAAACGAAGTTTCAATCCTGGTGAGAAGGTACAGGCTTTTCTGCCTATTTTCGGTAATCCACTTAAGGCTAGATATCATAGTCCTTATGTCTTTGAAAAGAAATTATGTTACCTTAGTTATGTAATTCAGATTCCTGACACGCGTAAACACAAATAGTTATGTCATGTAAATATGTAAAAGTTATACATAGACAGAGATAGCACTAACAATACTGTACACTCTGTAAATTTAGTTAGTTCTGACCGTGATCATAATGCAACTTGTGAAGAGCCCATGACAGCGGCGAAATTACAGAACTCTGACATTCTACTTAATTTGGATTCCAAGTTGTGTCATCTTGAACCAGCGCGTCAGGAAGAACTTCGACCTCTGCTCAGTTAATACGAGTATTTGTTTCCCGATATTCCTACTCGGACGGATAAAATTTCACATGACGTTGATGTCGGAGATTCTAATCCAGTGAAGCAGCACCCATATCGTCTGAATCCCATTAAACAAAACTATCTGAAAAAAGAGATTCAGTATTTATTGGACAATGACTTCATTGAACCAAGTAATAATAACTGGAGTTCACCATATATCCTCGTTCCAAAGCCAGATGGCAGTTACAGGATGTGTACTGACTACAGAAAGGTGAACAGATTGATTAAAACAGACACATTCCCTATTCCACGCATTGACGATTGCATTGATAAAGTGGCAAGTGCCAATTTTGTGTCAAAATTTGATCTTCTGAAAGGATTTTGGCAAGTTCCACTGACAGATCGTGCGAAGGAGATATCAGCATTCGTCACTTCGGAAGGTCTGTTCCAGTACAAAGTCATGCCATTTGGAATACAAAATTCTCCGGCCACGTTCCAGCGTCTCATCAACCGTGTGATTTCTGGTTTGGAAGGATGTGAGACTTACATTGATGACGTCATTGTCTACAGCGATACATGGGAAGATCATCTACAGAGAATTCGCGCACTGTTCAATCCACTGACGCCAAGCCGACAGTCAACCTTGGAAAAAGTGAATTTGGACATGCACGTATGACATTCTTGAGTCATGTTGTAGGCCAGGGTCAGGTAAAACCTGTAGATGCTAAGGTTAGTGCTATCGCGCTATTTCGAAGACCAACATGTAGAGACAACTGATGCGTTTCTTGGATATGGCTGGTTACTACAGAAAATTTTGTCCAAACTTTTCAGATATTACTGAGCCTTTAACTCAACTCTTAAGTAAAGGGGTAAGTTTTGTTTGGACCGATGAATGTGAATCAACTTTTGAAAACCTGAAAGCCATACTCAAGAGCGCGCCAGTTCTTTCAGCACCAGATTTTGATTCACCTTTAAACTGGCTGTAGATGCTAGTGATGTTGCTGCTGGTGCCGTTTTGTTACAAGAAGGTATAGATGGTGTAGATCACCCAATATGTTATTTTTCACGTAAATTTGACAAACATCAGAGAAATTATTCTACAATTGAGAAAGAAAGTTTGGCAATGATATTGGTTTTACAACATTTTGATGTTTATGTTACTTCCTCATCATTGCCAATTACTGTATTCAGTGATCACAATCCACTTGTTTTCATAAGTAAGATGAAAAACAAAAATCAAAGATTGTTGAGATGGAGTTTGGTGTTACAAGAATACAATATTAAAATCAGACATTAAGGGCAAGGGCAATTTGATTGCTGGTTGTTTGTCTCGCATATAATGTACATATGTTTGTCAACAGTTTCGCTGTTGTAATATAGATTTTTTTGCAATAATGTTTTGAATTGTCAAGCAAGTTCTAAATTTGAAACTTTCTTTTTTTTAAGAGGGGGAGCGTCATGGTATTGTAGTCTATTATTAGACATTTCTAGGATATAGAGCTCACGCAAGCTTGTTTACGTATTATTATGTGGGTCAGCCACTTGGAGCTTTCTGGAAGGCTGTTGTAAATTGTATCTAGGTCAGATGATGCGGTAACGCTGTGTATTCTAGAAGCTTCTTGATTGGGTAGAATGATCTGGAATGCATCAAAGAGAATGAATAGCGCATTCAGTCGCAGGAGGCAATTTAAACTGGCTTTTTATGTGGGTCTGTTGTGCTGCGTTACCTTTGCCTGTAATTACGGACTGCTGGAGTGTTTACTCCTGTGTATTGACTGTTGGCTGCTGCATGGTCTACGCTATTTGTTAACGGCTATCGGATATTGGACACTTACTGGGACTGTGTACAACTGAGCAGTGTTGGATTACCATTATACAGAAGAGTGATTTGTGCGCGTCAACAAGGACTGTAAGGTGTAAACCGGTATAGCATTGAACAGTAAGACTACATTTCACACAGTTATTTGTTGTTTTAACCTTACTTAAATTGTATATGATTTTAGTATTGTAAATACATATTTGATTGTTAATCCTTGACTTCAGAGTCTTCCTGTTACACTCAGTTGACGTAACAGTTGGAATTGATAACCATAACAAGGGAAACAACTCTCTATTTCAAATTGTTTATTGGAAAATGCTTCTTCTTTAATAATTAATTTGGATTCGATTGTGATGAACTCAATTTATTTTATCAACAAGTTTAATAATAATAATTGGAAACATACGGTAAACAGTTGATTGGCAGTTTAATTTTTTGATTGTCAGGAGTTGGTGGCGATGGACACCCATGAGATCACTGTTCTGCAGTATTGTGTACTTCAGTATCGGGGGTGAGTCTCTTTTAGCGAATTCATGGCGTTTCATAATTAATTGTTAAACTGATTTAACGATTTCTAATTTGATGTATTATAACTGTTATTGCATTCCATATAATTGATTATGTGTGCTAGATTATATTGTCGCGCATTAAATCTGATATTGTCCCGCAGTAATTCTAATAAATATCAATTCATTTTATTGTCGCGTATTCGGTCTAAGTACCGTTACTGTATTTATTATCTTTTCACATATTTCACGTTAACAAGAATGAAAAAAGGCCAACCTGTTCTCGCCACACGGCGTTATACCTAGAGTGTAACACTTGTATGGAAGACTAGACGTAACACTTCATTAGTAGTATAAATTTACATTTTGAAATGTTCGCTAATATACTTCTTGTATATTTTCCATCGGCAGGGTTTTGATCCTGGTATTAGTCGTGGTGTTAGTTGCAAATGAACATTGTAATAAATGGACCATTGGACTTCATCACCTGTGTTTGTGTCGATTCCTCGTGTCACACTTTCATCTAAAATTATTTGGAGAGAATGTCTAATGTAATCTTGTACCCGCGAAATTGCATTTATCTTAACAGATATGGTAAATTGTGACAATTAGTCCAAGAGCTAGAGCACTTTTTGTCCCCCGCCGCATGGTTCTTGCTTCTTTGTGTCCGTGGATGTCCGTGTACAAATGTATGTCCGTGCATATCTGTTTGAATTTTCTACAAGCGATAACTTTCAAACGCTTTGTAGTATTCTTCTGAAATATGGCATATGTATTCCTTACGACAAGACGCAAGTTGGTATTGCATTTCAGCAACATCTGCTGAATGTCTTGCTTCTTTGTATCCAACGTCCAAACGCTTTGTCGGATTCTCCCGAAATTCGGCATACGCATTCATGACGACAAGACACCAGCTCAACCGCTGCTATTGCATTTCAGCAACATCTGCCTGAAGGTGTCGCCACTGGGTCTCGCTTCTTCATGTCCATTCCTGTCCGTGGATGTCTTTGCAACCGATGTGCTTTGCAAGCGATAACTTCCAAATGCTTTGTTGGATTCTCCAGAAATTCAGCATACGCATTCCTTGCGAAATTTCAGCAACACCTGCCTGAAGGTCCGTTCCAGTTAAAATGGGCCTTCAATTTTGCTATGAAATCATTCTATTCCACATCACAGACTTATCCTAAAACTTTTGCATAAACCATATTTTATTTCAGAAGTATAATATGGAATAACCGGCGGGGAAATCCCCGCAGTACCGAACCCCTGGTTTTTAAATTTCGTGTCATCTTAAATGAAG
>JAVTVY010030157.1:0-13290 GCA_036873755.1 Hanleya hanleyi | reverse complement strand
AAAAGCTGGCATCCCACACATCATCTAAAGAATACAGATCGGCTGATGTCAAAGAAATAAATCTGAGACTGAAAACAGCCCACCTCTCGATGGAAACATTGCGTCAGGCAGAGGTAGTGCATGTAAAGCATGTGCAAAGACAACACTTTCGAAAGGAAATTAACGTTCTAGCTGACAAGAGCAGTACACGGAATTTGGATAAAGCAAGTCCCATACGCAGGATGGATCCAGTGATGGTTGATGGTGTTCTTAGAGTAGGAGGACGGCTTGATCAGGCGAGCATTCCGTATGCAGCAAAACATCCCATCATTTTGCCTAAAAGCTCGCATCTTTCTCACTTACTCTCACAACATACTCACGAAGCAGTAGGTCATCTCGGAAGAAATACGATGCTGGCTGCACTCCGTCAAAACTATTGGATTATAGGTGCATCTGCTGCCACGACGAAGCTTGTAGCTAAATGTGTCAGGTGCTGCAAGTATCAAGCCCGAGGTGCAGAGCAGAAGATGGCAGATCTTCCCCCTGATCGACTCGCAGTCAACCAATCCCCATTCACGTCAGTTGGCATGGATTATTTTGGTCCAATCGAAATTAAACGTGGCCGCACATTACTGAAAAGGTACGGAGTCGTGTTTACTTGATTGACATCGCGAGCTATACACCTCGAGCTAGCTTGCTCATTGGACACTGAGTCATGTATCAATGCCATTCGAAGATTCATCGCCAGAAGAGGTCCTGTCGAAATAATTCGATCTGACAACGGGACAAATCTTGTCGGACGTGAAAGAGAGTTGAGAGAAGAAATACGAAAATGGAATCAAGTCAAAATCCATCAGACCCTGCAGCAGAAAAATATCAACTGGATATTCAACCCACCTGCCGGTTCTTATCATGATTGGGTCTGGGAGAGAATGATACGTACCGTTCGCAAGGTATTGCATTCGCTACTGCATCAGCAGGTGACCCCTTTGAACGATGAGTCCTTAAATACGCTTTTCTGTGACGTTGAGAGTATTCTTAATGGTCGACCAATATCCAAGGTGTCCAGCGACTCTACAGACCTAGAAGCCTTGACCTCAAACCACCTTCTACTGATGCGATCAGGTGAATGTCTTCCTCCCGGGCAGTTTGACAAGGCAGATAACTATGCAAATCGTAGATGGAGACAGGTGCAATATTTGGCTAATATTTTCCCCTTCTCCAGGAGAGACAAAAGTGGTTACAGCCTAGAAGGAACATTAAGGTTGAAGATATCGTCCTGATAATCGATACCACCCCCAGGAATGGTTGGTGCCTTGGAAGAGTCGTCGAAGTTATGAATGACGGAAAGGGCCTAGTACGATCGGTCAAAGTCAAGACCATCAAGACCAAGTCGGCGCACTTAGTTCGACCAATCGACAAGTTGTGATTAATCTTAGCGGCTGATGATCCTTCTTCCTGCAGTGGTCAAGCCTGAGCTTCCAGTCGTGAACGAAGCTCGTTGCAGAAATACAATGGACCTCCGCTTACAGTTTTGTATCTAGAGCCCACTTAGTTTGGCCTATTTATGTGTAGTTGAAAAATTGCTACCTGCAAACTGCGCAATTTAGGGACCGGTATGTTAAGGCCAAACTTATGTGTTTAGTTTTATTGAGAATTATTTTATTATATGTGATTCAAATGCCAGAGACTAATATCATGTTTAGCTGGACTCACCACTGGTGTAGAGGAGACTACTCTTGCGGTCTGCCAATCTGGTACAATGTGTGTGCATGTGTGGCTATGCTACGACGAGGTTAAATGGCGGGATTCTAAACGAAACAGTGAGTTTTCTGGTTTGCACCGAAGTCTACAAAAACGGTATGTTTTACATAGAGTTAAGCTATAATTCATATGCTATCATCCCCGTAAACATTTAAAGTCATAAACCGCATATAGTTGAAGTTGTCTGGCGCATTATTTGAGCTCATAAAGCCTCGTAAATACTTGTGTATTTTCATCGCTGTGTAAAACCATGTGTTTCTCAGTCAGGCCAGGTGCATGAAGTATGTGCAGAGTTCTCTCCCTTGGTACACTGTGCGGGCATACGTTAGATGTTCGTATATGATACATATGTATTTTCTTTGTTTGAAACTTTATTTAGAGGTAGGAATTAGTTTTCCGTACAAGAGTTGTGTATAATGATTTAGGAAATGTATACTATGTCTTATTCATATCAGCAGAAATGTGATAATACGGTACATCAAAGCATCATATAAATGACACATATTGAAATGTATGTACATCGTTACGATAATCTGTTATAGATGTCCAACTCAATGTTATATAAGCTTTATGCAGGGCATACTTATCGTATTAAGCGTGTACAACATATCTCATAGGTTAATTCATTTTATGTCTTTTCAGTCAATCACGCTCCATTCGTCACACTTCCCGTCACGCCACATTCATATGGTTGATACTACGTCGTGTCACACAGTCACGTCAAGTATATGATATACTTCGTCGCTATACGTCAGGAACAACTGTCCTAATCCGTTCTGGCTACTGGACTGTGTTGTGTTACAACTATGAATAAAGGTGCTGTTATATGATGATGAACAATTGCGTGCATTGAGTTCTTCGGTAACGGACATTATAATCTTTTCTACACAATCTAGATACTTATGCAGTCTCAATGATTATTAATGATTAATACTTGGTATCTGATTATAGATCATGCATCATAACAAGAAACTCAACTATTCCGTCCAGAAGTAAGGAAACAGCTCACCAACTTTCGCCGAATTATGTTGTTCAACATAATTGGAAATTACATTTCGGCATGCTGTTTAGCTCAACCCCCAAGCAATTCGCATAAGTGGAAATAAGTCTTGAAAGAAAGAATAATTTAGCCACCTCTGCCATTCGAATCGACGACTCTCCAATACGTGGAGTGGTACTTATCGTCGTGGCTATATGTATCTCGCCTCCTTGATAATGCTCACAACTGCCCTTATCTGCAACTGGCTATATGATACAGGAGTGAATATTTGGTATCTAACCCAAACGAAAGAGAAAGAATAATTTAACCGTCAGCGAGAATGGAACCCATGAACCTCCTCAATCTGTTGAGTTGTTCTTATCCTCTGCACTGTGCCGGTTCGTAATACTTCCGTGAATATTGTGAAGAATTCTTCTGAGAATCTACCATGTTTGTTTCATTGTGATGAGTCCCTCTCTGAGATATGTCGTGCTGTTGAGTAAGGGAAAACTGTTGGATATATGGGGGTAGTAGAGAGATTGCATTCTAAAATAGAACATAGATTCACGAGCTCAACTCGACATGGAAACAGCTTTTGTTTTACACATTTTCTGTCTGTGTAAAGCATAATGACGCAACAGACAGATAGCAACCCTATATAATGTATATACATGTACCGAATGACCTGTTGCTCCTTATACAGTATTTATGCATACCATAGAGGAATGATATGACATCACTTTTACATAGATTTCAAAGGATGTTAAATGATAAAATGTTCATTTACAGACATCTTGACGTTTGAAATCGCCAATGTTCTTTAATATACCAAGCAGGACCCTCTTTTATTATGGATAGTTTGCACTGTTTCGAACAAAAAACGAGGGAGAATCCCAATGTTGTAGAGATCTCAGAACTTGACTGTAAAATTGAAAATGCCATTTTTTAGATTGTTTTGATATCAATTCAGGCTAAAGGTTGATAGAAAATCAGAATAAATGAATTTAGAAGAAAGTTATGAAATTTAGTGGTGAATTGGTGATGATGTTAAGCACATGAGAGCGAGGCTATCATTTAAATGCCGTTTTCGGCACAGAAATTCACACAGCAATGGAACTGGCGATGATGGTACAATTTACACTTTTTTGAAAGCTAGTGGAGTCACTTGACAGAGTCGTAGTGAATATATAAATCTCATTTTTGTGCTGTATACCTGAGCCGTCAGGAGAAGTTGATGTATTTTGTCAAAAATCAGCCCACATGTCTGTCAGTCAGTCAAACCAATTTCAACAGTTAAATGTTTTGGCCTGAAAATATTCCCGGGATACATAGAATTATTTTGATATATCAAATATGAATAGGCTCTATGTTTAGAGCTTTTATCTGAGCAAGACACCAAAATGTTGGCCTTTTCACAGCCAATCTCCATGATATTTCACTACAGGGCACCTTATGCTTTCAAGTGATGTCCTGGCAATTCTCAGTATGCTGCACTACTCTATGACTTGAAAGATGATATCCATCTGACGCTGAATCTTCTGTTTTCCTCTCTACTTTTATGACAATTACCAACCCTGCTGACAACGCCCACATGCTGTGCATTTAACGTCGTTTCCATAAAAAAAATGATATTTCGGGATTACGAAAATTTCCCAATTTAGATGTTTTTCTGCAACACTGTTAACTAAGAGTTCTGGTAGGTTAGATCTGGATTTCGTTTGAATGAAATACTACCAAACTACCTTATTCTGGAATCATTCTTTTAGTAGAGTATTCAACTGAAGTAAATCCAGATGAAGATGAATGTATATTATGAGGCTATTCTGACATCATGATGACGTCTTGTCTCGAAACTCCCGGCAAGTCCTTTATTTCGATAGGCCACCGAGGTATCTTTCCATCCATATGCAATTTATTACAGTAGTCATAGATTTGACGATGTTAAAAGGACGAAGCGTATCCCAACCCCCAAATCCAACGTGTGACTATATGTTATTGAGGGTACCTATCTTTGTGATGTCATACTTCTTTGTCAGTTAGCTTCTTCACAATGACTTAGAATGACCCCAGTATGATAAGATATGATGGCAGAAATTTTTGGTCCACAATTCTGTTCCATTCTGGAAATAGGTCAAATAGTTTAGTGGCGGTCATGTTTTCCCCTCCCCAGGACCGATCGGGATAATTATGGCGTCATTGTGACGTCGAAAAGTTTTCTAATTGTTTTGTGTTATTTCCATTCTCTAGTCCAAAACATGAGCTTTATTTTGATATATAACATCTCCCGTTTTAATTTAACCTGTTAAGCACAAAAGATCACATTTTCCCCTACCCCCATATATTTTAACAAAATTAGTATCGCCATCACTCACGGCACAATCGCTGTAGCTACTTTATGCCCACTCGGATTTTCGGCCTGTCACCACTGAGCTGACCCGCATACCCTGAACTTTCATGCTGTATAGTCAGAAATTGGTGAACTCGAGGTGCAAACGGGACGACCATTTAGGTGCACGGCCTTCCGGAATATCTTATCGGGATAGCTTTAACCGCGACAGTAGAGGACTTTCATTTCTAGTGATTGAACGTTTTTTTTTAAATTTCAGTATTTTTTCATCCGGTTAAGAGAAAATGATCCATGAAATAAAAATGGGGTCACCATACTCGTTAAAAAAATATGACAGCCAAATGCATGTATACCACTTAAAAAGAATAAAACACTGAAAACATAGCGAGATTTGAATTTTTTCTTGCTTGATTGCTCAATAAATCAAACTGCCCAACTTCAAATATTCCCCATTTTGCGATATATTACTAAACACGTATAGTTCTTGCTGAATATGTAATAAAACAGGGGGATACTATGCATTCTTAGAAAATATCAGCGGTATAACAGATCAACTGAGCGTTACAAGTCCTATTTCCAGGAGAGGGGGTGTGGGCGGGGAATCTGGGTGGGGGTAATGAATATCATTGGAGGTTCATTTATTAGCCATTTTCAAATCTCCTTTTTGTTGAAAGTGACTAACAATGAATCTGGGGTGATTTTAGAGGCATAATTTCGGGAACACTTTGCACCCTCCAACCGTTGAATCGAAAATGCTTTTTGGTTAGTCTTATCAGACTATCGCTCCATCAGTAAAACGTTCAAGTCGTTCTGTTGTGTCTTTTGTTGATTTTTACCCCATTTTGAGATGTCCGGGTACTTTTGTTAGAATTCAGCTTGTTTTGATACATTCGACAACCACCATGTTGTAGCCTCATAAGAGCAGGAAAATGAACGTCCTCTACTCCCTTAAATACGCACCGTAAGTGATAGATTTACATAGCACAATAGTTGAATATAACATTTTACTAATGTAACCATGTTCTTAACCATTTATAATAATTCTTATAAAATTTGGTGCATAGATTTTGCAAGATGTGCCATTGCTACTAGCTAGGAGTGGTATGTACTATCCAGCAATGGCAGACCTGTCTTGTAGTCAAGTCGACGCGAGAAAAACAGATAAACAGATATTTCTTTCAAATCCAGTGAAGGTGTATATGTATCATTCACGGAGTATAACGTTTGGTGAATAAAACGAAAAGGCCTTTGGAATGATTTTCTTTCAAAAATAATTGCACGAAGGCTATTAATAAGAGAATAAGCGCAGGTCTGCCTAGAACGATGAAATTCCTGCAGGTGAAAGGAATTTTTGCATCGATTCATCCTGTAAAAACTTTCTTATCCTTGGGGAGTTGGCTAGCTCTATCATCGGTTGATATTCAGATAAATGGCTAGTGGCTGAAAATCGGAGAGTGAGCCGAAAATATTATGCAAATGTAAGGTAAAATGATGTTGAACATGCACTGGAGATATTCAGGACAAATGGAATTTCAGCATTGCTCAACCCGGAAGCAGTAAATACCAAGGTACCACTGATCTGGTTTGTTCCATACAAATTAAGACTGGTCGACACTGTGTTCTTGTCTCACGCCGCAACACGGTCGGGGACTTTGAAATGGTTCTTGCTTCTTTTTGTCCGTGGATGTCCGTGGATGTCTGTCTGAATTTTCCGCAAGCGATAACTTCCAAACGCTTTGCAGGATTCTTCCGAAATTCGGCATACGCATTCCTTGCGACAAGACGCCAGTTGGTGTTGCATTTCAGCAACATCTGCCTGAAGGTGGCGCCAAGCGGGTCAAAATGGGTCTTGCTTCTTTGTGTCCGTGGACGCCTGTTAAAAATTTTCCCAAGTGATAACGTCCAAACGCTTTGTCAGATTCTCCCGAAATTCGGCATCGGAATATGTTGCAACAAGACGCTGGTTGCTACTACATTTCAGCAACATCTGCCTGAATGTGGCGCCACTGAGTTTCGCTTCTTCGTGTCCGTTCAAGTTAAAATGGGTCTTGCTCTCTTCGTGTCTCCAACTTCCAAAAGCTTTGTCAGATTCCTTCGAAATTTAGCATATACACTCATTGTGACCAGACATGGGTTGGTATTGCGTTTCAGCAAGATCCACCTGCAGGTGGCGCCACTGGGTCTTGTTCCAATCTTCTGTGCATGTCGGTAGTTTCCATTCAAATTCTTCACAAGCGATAACTTCCAAATGCTTTGTCTAATTAGGCATGCCTTATGTGTTTGTCATTTTTTCTTCATTCTTCCGCTTCTCGCTGTTAGTTTTGAATTTCATGTCGCTTTGAATGAAGGACACCATTTTTTAGATTTGCTTTCCTGTCCTTCTGTTCCACATCATATGATTTACACTAAAGCTTTTGCAGGTACCATATATTATTTCAGAAGTATAATATGAAATAACTGGCGGGGAAATCCCCGCAGTACTGAAGCCCTGGTTTTTGAATTTCGTGTCATCTTAAATGAAGGACAACATTTTCTGCAATTTTGCTATCAAATAATTGTATCTCACATCATATGATTTACCCTAAAGCTTCTGCACGAACCATTTGTGTCCACACGTGTAATTTAATATATTAATTACAACTGAGTTCCTAAAGTTTGGGTGCACGCTGTGCATATGATCAATTTCCTGAATTGAATTGAATTCCACCTTGTCGTTTTTCGGACTGACAGATGATGGCATGCAGTTGTCAGTGTTGTTGTTTCATGTACAGGGAGCTTTCTATGGCTTTCATGTCAGCACACCTACCACTACCCTCAAGGAGAGCATGTCCCCACCCCCAGGGCGCCGAGCCGCACCTTCCATCTCCCAAACTAGCCCTCGCCCGACCCTCATATATTGTGTTTGAGCATATATATCCCCAACATATCTTGGCAGAAGCTGAAAGTTGTGTGTTGTCTGCAATATTGGGATAATATTGTGATAATTGCAACCCCAAAAAGGTTTCAATTTATCAGGTACAGACCCATGTTTTTGTATTTGGTAAATGGATCCCTTGTCTATAGATCTTGCTTGGAATTGTTTTTCGTGCCAATCCGCTTCTGGGTGGCGCCACCTCGGGCCAAGTTAAAATTGCATCTCCAGACAATAACTTTTGAAAACCTTAAGGATTCTTTCCAAATTTGGTGTGGTGGTACCTTGCCTCAAGATCTGGCTTGAGAATATTTTTCATGTTGATAGGGGGACCACCTGAAAGCGTTTCCAGACAATAACTTTTGAAAACCTGAACCGATTCATTCCAAATTTAGTGTGTAGGTATCTCGCCTCAATTTCTCGTTTGGGGTTGTTTTTCATGCTGATCCACATATAGGTGGTGCCACCTGGGGGCAAATTTAAAATTATGTTTCCGGACAATACCTTTTTAATACTTGAATGAATTCTTTCCAAGTTTGTTATACATGTACCTTACCTGAAGGTTTCACTTGGTATTGTTTTTCTTGTCGGTCTGCTCATAAGTGGCGCCACATGTAGGCCAAGTTAACATTTTCTATTTCCAATGTCGAGGGATCTTGCCTCAAGATCTCGTTTTGGATTATTTTTTATGCTATCTGCCTACACTTTGCGCTACCTGAGGGCCAAGGTAAAATTGCATTTCCGGACAGAAACTGTTGGACCGTAATGGATTCTTTTAAATTTGGTATGTGGGTACCTACCCTCAAGGCATCTTATGGGGCCATGTTAATGATGTTTTTCCTAAGTTTTATGTTTTTACTTTCTTCACAAATAATGAATGTTTCCTTTACTAAAGATGCAAAAGGCATGCCTCCAATCGTATTCGATCGACTGTATCTAGTTTCTTCAATAATTTGTTTTTGGCCAATAACTTGAGAACTGCATGCTCATCGGGTTCTTCTCAAATTAACATGCATGTACCATGCCAGGGGATGTTGCAAGGGATTGCCTTTCACTCACTTGCATTTACAGGTGGCGCCACCTGACGGCAAAACCCCAAATTTGTCTCCGGGTAATACCATGACCTAAGATGTCGCTTGAGATTGCATTTCGCCCACTTGCGCCTATAGGTGGCGCCACCAGGTGTTAAAATCAAATTTTCAGCCATTAACTTAAGAACTGCTCATCGGAATCTCCTCAAATTTAGCATGCATGTATCATGCCAGGAGATGTTGCGTGGGATTGCCTTTCGCTCACTTTTACCAACAGATGGTGCCACCTGGTGCCGAAATACCAGATTTGTTTCTGGGTAATAACTTGAGAACCGCTCGCCAGATTCTTCTTAAATCTGGTAAATATACCATGGCATATGATGTCGCTTGGGATTGCGCTTCGCCCACTTGTGCTTACAGGTAGCACCACCTCGTGTCAAATCTAAATTTGATTTCGCTCATCGGATTTTTCTCCAATTTAGTATGCAGATACCATGCCATGATATGTCCCTTGGGATTGTATTTCACCTGCTTCTGCAAAGTGGTGGCGACACCTGGTGGAAAAATCTGAAATTTGTTTCTGGCAATAATTTGACAACTACTCATCGGATTCTTCTCAAATTTGGTGTTCATATGCCATAAGATGTCACTTGGGATTGTGTTTCGCACACCTGTGCATACAAATCTAAATTTGGTTTCCGAACAATAACTTGAAGACCCCTCTTCAGATTCAAATTTCGTATGCGGATACATGTACCATGTCATGAGATGATGCTTGGGATTGCGTTTCGCCCACTTGCACCTACAGGTGGCAACACATAGTGGCAAATTTAAAATTTGGTTTCAGGACAATAGGTTGAGGATGCATTCAGCTTCTCGTCAAATTTGGTTTGCAGATAATATGCCTTGAGATGTCACTTGGGGTCGCTTCTCGGTTACATAATTTCCATGCTTCACTGCATGGAAACTATATTACAGAAGCAATCAACGTTCAGTCAACCGTTCTGAGTTGATTTTAAAACTTGGAAAGGCAGAAAGACTCTTCCGCATCCAACTCCTATGAAGTAGCAGTTGCCTCCCTCATGTATATCCCCCGCGACTAACAATGTTAAGAAATATTGCTGCCGTTGCGGCGGGGGACTTAGCATCCTCTGGCTGCTTGTCATACAGTATAGGTTATTACTGACATATTGTGATTAGATATGGTATGCGTGAATTATTCGTCTGGTTCCAGTTAACTATGTTTTAGGTAATCAAACCATTTCATTTAACATGCTCAGGGATATGAAAATCAATGTAGCATTTTTTAACCTACAGTCATCATCACGTTAAGCCATTTCGTCCTGATTATCAATGTTCGTCTACTGATTTCAACGCAAAATCAGATGTCCGGTACATTATACATTATGAGCGCATTAGGCCCTTTCAAGAAGGAGAGAGGGAGGGGCAGGGACTGCCCCTCGGTTTGAAAATATGCGTATTACAACACATATAAGGGAAGTGGGAAGAGGTGCCGACATACTGACAGAGCCACATGACTTCACAGTATAGTCTTCTGGTTAACCTATTCTAAAGCACATACAAAATAATCTAACGATTCGTGATATGTGTTGTATCTCATGTACGCTTGTATTGTACCTGTTCATGTGGCAACTTGGATGGCATGACCACACGGCCCCTAGCACCGACATAAGCGGTATTAGATACAAATCTAGAGAGCTATGATGGAAATGCTCTGACAACGCGTACATGTATATTGGTAATTGATGAGCTGTGTCACTGTGCCAACTCGTACACTGGGGATTGGTGAGCTGTATCGTCGTCAGATGAAAATGACGGCATTTACACAAAAGACTAGTCTGTAAGGCCCGATGTCGACCCTGTATCAACACTGCTTCCGGGAAGTAGTCGCCTCGGTTTCACTTTTACCAAGGGCACCCGCAATTATTTTGAATAATATGAAAACTGATCAACTATTCCAGAATATCTGTTTGTAAAACTATTGTTTCCATTTTGTACATGAGCCTATAGATCTTGCATACGTGTACATTATAAAGATGATTGTATTGACAAATAGAATATGTAATTACCCAACTAATTTTCTTACCAGAAATTCTCTGAAACCAGTACGTCCCTGGTGGAACAAGGAAGATAAAGCTCTTTCCGAATTGGGCTATATGGCAATGTGGTTTTCATTCAGGGCATAGAAAACATAGTTTACGATAGGTTACAAATGAAAGTGATTTCTTTTACAGCGCAGGGATCCATCCTGCAAAAAACGTTTTTGAAATGTCCACATTGTTTACATGTTCACAGAGTAGGCATACACAAATATGTCTAGCAAACTTATCATATCTATACATTTATCAAATATATCCAATTTTTCCACGTTTTTGAGAAACTCACCTTCGCTTTCATAGTATTAACTGATTTTGTTCTACTTTGTAATACTTGTGAATAAAATATTAAATGTCTTTAAATGTGGAGTTTGTTTCCGCATCTGATATTGATGAATAAATGTTTTGGCCAGTAACTTTGAAACAAAGTATTCCTTGATTTATCTGGGACCACTGTGATTGTCGCCAAACACAACAAATTTGCAAAATAGACGGGTAGATTTTACAGTACTAGTCTTTTGTGTTATCCAACCTGAATGTTCGGTCCAGAACACATGTACAGCAGTATAGTATAATTAATGTTTCAATGCATCATGCTCTGCATTACACGTCACATGTTTCCGCTTGCTTTGTTGTACTTTCGTGGAGAAAATTCTATATTGAAACCGCTGCAGTTCTTTATCTCCCGTGCAAGCAAATGGTATCCTATCAACGCCCTTGCACTCCCGTATTAGATATTGTATACAATTATCAAACTTTTCTCTCCGCTTGGTTTGCTATATTCTTGTTCTTTATCAAAAGCGGGTGAAAACTTGATCAAGACTGGGATTTGGTGGGGCGATCTGGGATCGTTTGAACTTGAACTTTTCGAACTTGCTTGAACTTTTAATATACTTCTTAACATAGGAGCGATATACAAGAGACTTTCTGATACCAAAATTTTACAGGAAATGGTCACCAATATTGTGTTTTCTGCAAAATATCCATACGTGAGCGTAGTACACGGCCATTCATATAGCTTATTCCAACCGTATGCCAGCTTTTATAAAAACAAAGAGACTTATCAATCCAAATATTATCACTCAGCCAGATTGTTTCGTACAGGGTTTGTTCTAATGTTTCCCTTTTTAAAGTTTTCAAACACATGCCACATGCATCTAGGCCATCTGGTCAAAAATGGGCTAGATAAACTATCAAGTCCAAACAGTGGTGGCACCCGTGGTTGACGACCTGTTGCTAGGCTTCGATTTCCTGTCAGCCTATGAATGTGTTGTAGATTTTAGAGATAAAGCCTTGGTTATTGGGGACACCAAGGTTTTTGCAGTTTGAATTTTTATGGAATGATGACTTGTTCAACGTGGGCTCCATTTCGCTCTGCCAGTAACTGATAAATGGTGAAGTTAGTTGATGGGCCATTGGTGACGCATTTTGTGTATGAGTCTGAAGAGATGTAGTATAGTGTCAGCTTTGTGGGGATATATGGATGTGTGCCATCACGTGTAAGCAGGTTTTGATTTTCTATGTGAAATTAGCCTAGTTGGGGGTTGATTTGATTTTGCTGTACAGGATGTTTGTTTGAGGCATTGCGGAATTGAGAAAAAAATATATAAAATTCTAGACCCAAATCGTTAGTAACGTGTTGTGCAATGTAATGTGTATTTCGGAACTTTTGTTCCAGAATTCTGGTGTGTTGGAGAACTCTCGTGTGTGTTCGGGAGTTGGATGTTCGAAAATTGTGATGTTTGCTGCGGCGTTATACGTGTAATGTGTTATGGGAGAATATGATGATGCGTTGTGATGAACTAGGTGTGTTTATGTAATCTGTGTGAGGGAACCGGGTGCTGGACGCCTGGGTTCGATGGTTGCTGTGTGATTAGATAATTTCTGTGTGTGAAGATTCTGGGTGGTAGATATACGCGTCTCAATGTGATTTCTGTTTGAGATTGTATAACTGTGTGTTCTTTGTGGGTTTTTCTGTGTGTGTTAAGCTATGTGACACGTTCATGAAAGTCTATGTGAAGTGAAGTTTAATTTATGGAGTGACTTGGGTGAGATATGGTACGATAATATATAGTGCGCTTAGCCATGTCGGAGGCCTGGGGTTAAGGGAGATGGGCCCTCTCCCCCCCCCCATGTCTTCGTCATGGAGCCCTGGTGAGAGT
>JAVTVY010030156.1:0-12531 GCA_036873755.1 Hanleya hanleyi | reverse complement strand
TGAGCCACTGTGGATCGTGGTGTAGGATACCTTGTCGTTGGTCTAGTAGTCGACGCCACGGCGGTAGCTGACGAGGGAAGTCGGTCAGCAGCTGGACTAGTGATGGGAACCATGGGCGATTCGGCCACCATGGTACTACGAGGAGGATAACACTGTTGTGTTCTGTTATCTTGTTCAAGACTGCCTGAATAAGCGCTATCGGTGGAAATGCGTAGGCAATGAGGTTGTCCCAACTGATTGACATGGCGTCGACTGCCCAGGCTAGCGGGTCGAGCATCGGGCTGACGAAGATTGGTAGCTGAGTATTGTCCCTTGTTGCGAACAGGTCTACTAGGGGCTGTTCCCAAATCGATGACACCTGACGAAAGGCCTCTGTGTGGAGATGCCACTCCGTTTGTAGGACTTTGTCCGGGCGTGAAAGACTGTCTGCAATGACGTTCAGGTGACCGGGTACATGTCGTGCTCGGATCCGGCACCGATGAATCTGTGCCCAGGTGAAAAGAGACCATGTCTCCTGGAACAGTAGTCGGGACTTCGTTCCCCCCTGCTTGTTGATGTAGCTTACTACTGTCGTGTTGTCTGATGCGATCATCAGAGAGCTGTCGAGCAGTTGAGGGCTCCAGTGCTGGACTGCCATGTTCACTGCTGCCATCTCCAGAACATTGATGTGTAGTGTCTTTTGTTGTGGAGACCACCTGCCGGCTATCTGTAACTCTCCCAGATGGGCTCCCCAGCCCGTGAGTGATGCGTCGGAGAATAGATTCTTGTCCGATGGTGCCCAGCGGAGTGGAATCCCGAACATGACGTTCTCCCTGGACTGCCACCATTTCAGAAACTGATGCAGGTGCTGAGGAACTGGTACTCTGGGGTTGATGGCCGAAGCTCGTAGATACGGCTGCAGGTGGAACTGTAACGGTCGCAGCTGCAGTCGCCCGTACTGTGTCAGATCCTGAGTTGATGTCAGCAATCCCAGTAGGCTTTGCCAAAGACGTAAGGGTTGTGATTGGAAAGATAAAAATCTTTGGATGATAGCCTGTATCTTTGTCCAACGTTCTTCCGGGGGCAGGATGATCCGCCTCTGTGTGTCGAATACTGCTCCGATGTATTGTCGTTTCTGAGCAGGCTCTAGTTCCGACTTTGTTGGATGCGGGATGAATCCGAGATACCTCAGGAGTTGAATGATGAATTGTATCTGGGACTTGAGTGCTGACTTCCTTGACCCCCACACAAGGATGTCGTCGATGTATGCCTCTATGTTGATACCCCTTAGGTGAAGGAAGGTCATGATTGGTGACGTGATTCTTGTGAAGCACCAAGGGGCGATGGAGATGCCGAACGGCAGGACCTGCCACTCGAACCGTCTCCCGGCAATGATGAATCGAAAATATCGACGATGATGTTGATGAATGGGAACATGAAGGTATGCATCCTGGAGGTCGATCGAGGCTAGCCAATCGTCCGGTTTTAGGCGGGACCGTAATGCTGGAACTGATGTCATTTTGAAGTGTGGAGGTGGCGCTAGAGTGTCATTGAGTCGACGTAGGTCTATAATCATGCGAAGCTGATATGTGTCCTTCTTGGGAACGAGGAAGACAGGACTGTAGAATCCTGGACTTGCTTCTTCCACGGGTAACTCCCTGACAGCGCCCTTGTCCAATAACACTTGTACTGACTCCAGTAATGTCCGTACATGTTCTGGCCGAACTGGAAGACGTGATGGTTTGGGTCTGGTGATTAGCCTGGGGTACTCTAGAAAGGTGAGGAAAACTCCATCTCTGAGAGATCTGGCGACCCACTTGTCGTCTGTGATAAGCTTCCAGTTCCGCCAGAAGATCCGTAGACGTCCGCCCACGACCGGATGATTGAATACCTGGAACTCTGGCATGATGAAAGGATGATGATGATGGGTTAAAAGCTGAGGCTGGGGACCGTCAATTCCGACGGTCGGACTTTCCTTTGCCCCGGTCGGAAAACTTTCCTCCTCTGCCACGAAACTGTCCTTTCCCGTAGGAACGAAAATTCTGCTGGCTGTCCTGCTTGGGTAGACTGCCCGAGTCCATACGTGACGGCTGTGCAGAACGTCCTCCTCTGGTCGACTTGCCTTGACCTTTACCTTTGCCCTTGCCTTTACTTTTGCTGTAAGCTAGGGCTCCGATAATGCGGGAAGTCTTTTCGTCATTGACGGCAGGCATAACTGTCGAAATGGCTTGGTTGAAGAGATACTCGGATGACGGAGGTTGCTGTGCCAGTTCGTTCTTAACCGATTCCAAAACCTCAGACTTGGGATGTTTCAGGTATGCAGCTCGTCGAGCCTGCACCATCGTAGCATAGGTAAACGCCCCTGTTTCCATGAGATCCACATTAGACTTATTCATGGAGTCGATAAAGGCGCTGAGAAACTCCATCTTGGGTTGTGAGAAGGTCAGGGATCCATCCTTATGCTTTTTGTCTGGATCCTGAATCACCCTGGAAATAGCCGTCAGGAACCAATCGGAGTATGATGTAATTCTGTGTTGTGTCAGCATCATGTCCTCCACAGCACAGGCCTGCTTCTGTTGAAGTACCACCGCCGGTGTCTTTGTGAAGTTCAACAGTCTGTCAAGATCCGGGTCCGACTTCGGGGCCTTGAACGGTAAATTGTCTCCGTGAAGGGTGTAAGTCTTGAAAGGACCGGGCTTCTGGAGAGATTTCGGAGTCTTTAACTGTCGATCCAGTGTCTCATATAGGGTAGCTGATGCCGGAGATGGTGCGCAGGTTGGCGCAGCTTCCTCCTCAGAAGGCTTGTTCAGTCCGTAGAGAGATGCCGCTGTAAGTTTTCTCCGTTTCCGGACGGGGTCAGCTGGCTGTTTGTCATCGCCGACCACCGGTCTGGGCATCTCTGGAACCAGCGTGTGTACCGCCGCTATCCTGGCTTTAAACGGTAGTCCCTCCTTGTTCTTGTCTTCTACCTCCGACTGATGGGAGGGAGGTGACTCTGTATGAGACGAGGATGGCGAGTGAGTGGAACGTCGTGCGTAATCCTCGTAGTCTGAACCTGAGTCTGCGTCGCTAGCAGAATGGGGTCGTGTCATCTCATGGGTCTCCGGTGAAGGGACCTCTACCACGGTAAGGGGCTGTATAGCCGGGAGATGACTGTGCTTCTTGACCAAGCTAGGTGCAGTGGAATGGTGATCCACGGGTTCCTGTTCACCTTTGGTGCGTTTATCCCGATGCTCCGGTTTATCCCGTGCTTGTTGACGGGAAACCGGTGAACGGCTTCTCCCTTGTCTGGTGTAAGGTCGCTCCGGGGTATGGTGCCTATGGTACCGACTCCGGTTAGGTGGACTAGGTGAAGGGGTCCGACGTCTGGGACGCTCCCGATGATGACGTACAGGATAGGAATCTCGGCGTTGTAACGGTGTGCGACTTCGTTTACGAGATCTGCTTGCCGTAGTACCGAGGTGTGGCTCCGTTGTACGGGTCCAAACTTGAGTGGAGGCCGGCTCACGGCGTTCTGGCTGAGTCCGTTCCTCATAAGTCCGTGACTTCTTGGATGTGGAGTCTCGGTGATCTGTATAAGTCCGTTCTGCTTGAGTCCGTGACTTCTCAGATGTAGATTCACGGCGCGCTGGATAGGTCCGTGAAGTATCCCGTTCCGTGGTACGGCTGCAGGCCGTGGTACGGCTCCGGGCTGTAGCTTCCTCCCGCAGTGCTCCGGTATCGGAGTCACGGCGGTCTGGATAGGTCCGTGAGGTCTCCCGTTCCGTGGTACGGCTCCGGTCCCTGTAGGCCCTTGGTTTGTCCGACTCCCGGCGTCCCGTATAGGGCCGTGACTCCGTGCCGTGGACCCGGTGAGCTGTGCTTGAGCCGGGGTCCCGCTGTAGTGGTGGAGTCCGTGATCTTGATTGTCGGACTGCCTTCTTCGCCGTGTCCGTCTGTGTCTCCGGGGTACGGCGGTTCTTTGGGGACTTGGATGAACGGGAGTTGGTATCCGAGGACTCGCTTTGATCCGTGACTGTGACGGGGCTGTCTAGTAGAGTCCGTGTCAGCACTCTAGCCGGTGCAGTAGAAGTAAACCGTATCGCCGTGGCTTGGGCTTGACTGGTCTGCACCTTGTTCTTTGAAGGTACCGCCGACTGTAAGACTGTGCCACTGGGGGGTATCTCCGGGCTTGTAGTCTTTGCTAAAGTTGTGTCTTCGTTTAGCGATAAGTCATAGATTAGGGCCTGGTTAGCTTCTGCTTTTTCTACAGGCCCTTTCCTCTGGTCACCGGCAGCCTTCAATAGTTGAGTACGTCTAGTTGTAGCATAGCTAACCCAGGTAGCGTCGTCCCAGTTTACACACTCGGCACAGGTACTCTGCCTGTAGCATATCTGTGCCCTGCACTTAAAACAGAAAGCATGTGAGTCCTTTACGGGCCAAAACTGACGACATGATTCACATCTCTTACTATTCCTGATAGTTTGGGTGACTACGTTAGCCATACTGAACTTACAGACCAAAAAAATAACCCTAGGGTGCGTCTATAACAACCAAAAGTTACTGTTTACAGGAGCTCTCTCAAAACAGGTCTTGTTTCCAAGACTGCAAAGGAAAAAGAGTGATGGACATGCGCGGAGAGCACGCCACCTGGCGGACGATCGACGCAGCGATCAAGGGAGATAATTTTGTTTGCAGGAGATCTCCAAATGGAGGATATTGGCATTTAAGTGATAACAGGTGAAGATTTGAGACACAAACATCCCCATTAACCTCGGCAGACCGGAGGCTGAATGGTGAATCATGTATATTGTATGATCTAATGTTCGTCTTCTGCACTGGGAATGGACTAGAAGATCCTGCAGGGAGGAAGTGAGCTCTAGGTCGAAGCCTGAAGTTCCTCCTGCGTAGCAGGTTCTGCTAATGTTCTGCGGAACAAATCGCATACAGAATGAATAGCAGTTAGTGTCTGAACCGGTCTCGTAACCCGTGTTGACTCCCCCGACTCTGTTTCAATATCCCCCGCATGTGAGACCGGAAGCGGTACGTTCGGGATTAAGTCATAGATACCCGCAATTAATTCATAATATTTTTGAGCATTCGGATCAGTATTGGTAGGTTTTTAATATTCTGAGCTACCCTACTGATTCCTATCCACTTCCATATCCTCCCGGGCTTCCTGCCAGTAGGGACTCTTGGAAGGGATAGGCCCCGTCAAGTTGGCTTCCGGTTGCACAGGCTGGTCATTCAAACCTGGAAGTGGTGCAGTACTGACAGAGAAATGATGGTCAACCGCTGCCGCTGCTGTTTCATTCCCACAAGAATGGCAGCCAGGGTAGGGTCCGAAACTTGGGAGTGAACCGGAAGCTGGGCCTGACGGGGTGTTCACTGACCTCACACATGGCCACTGTTAAGGTCGGTGAACTGGCATACGTGAATGAAAACCGGAAGCTCGGACAGGAGGGCGCATCACCCAAAACAGACCCGGTCCCAAACCATGTACACTGACCCGAAAGTCGACACCTGTGCCAAGCCATGCAAGGGCTTTTATGTTCTCGCAAACCGGATGCCTTGAAATTTGACCTAGTTGTGAAGAGTCTAATTATACTGCGTCACAGTGATAGGCAAAAATCTTGGCGTATCATAGATACCTGTATACATACCCGTCTGGTGTTGTTGTGGGAACCTCAATCTCTGGTGGCTCAGAAGGCTCGTAGTCATCAACGTCTCGGCAGGGGGACGAGTAGGGCCACCAGAGAAACCAGAAGTAAAGACTGACCGGTCATCACTGGGTTAATATTTGTTAGAAGTGATCAACATGCCTGAACAGGGTTGAGGACGGCAATCTCGCAAGTCCAGGTCCAAATGAAATTTTAGTATTAGGTGCATCCAGTGATTTGCCTCATAATCATAAGATATCGCCGATCGCTCGCCCTCCGATACCGAGCCTGGACCTGTTACCGATCTTCTGTCGTCATCTACAGGAGTCCGCTCGATAGGAAGTTTGACGTCCACTGTCATAGATTTGCCAGAATCCATATCTTCAAGAGTCTCTTCCCCTTGAACTAGTTTGGTTAGTTTCTTACCTGATTGACCTTTCGCCAGATCTGAAATGGGAGAAACCTGAGCGGGAGGGGCATTTGATTATCTTTATTTACATTCAAAATACTGACTAACGTAGACACCTCGGCTGGCGTATCAACAAAACTTGTATCCTTATTCATGCTTGAATGGGGTGACGGAGCTACATACGGGCCCCAGACAATACACTCATCACACGCACTGTCCAAAGTGCAGACTATGCCTTGGCGACATGTTGGACACGTAGAATGTAGGTCACACACAGGCTTTGCTTGACCGCATGAAAACATGATATTCGAGATATATGTGAGGCCATAATGCTTGATAATCATAAAGAATACTTCCCAAAGGACTTCTGCAGAATATCAGATGTCGTAAGGTAGTCCTCACCTGTTCTCCACAGACATTACAGGTATAGCAGTACAGAGACTACACACAGATAGTGCTTAATACCTTACTCACAAAGCAGGTCTACACCCATTCAGCATACTTACTTGTACAGACCTTACTCACAAATAGTTTCACAGACATCACTCCTGTACATAGCTGTACAGACTGTATTTACACCTCACCCCTCAGTCCCTTAACAGTCCAGCCCAAGCAACATCTCCTGGCACGGTAGATACATACCAAATTTGAAAAGAATCCGATGAAAGATTCTCAAGTTATTGCAAGGAAATGCATATACATGTAGGGTTTAACTACCAGGTGGGACACCTATTTGCTACATACGTCTCGGGATCAGCGATATTATGAGACACCTGAGCATTATCGGCGCAGGTCAGTGTCCCAGCAAGATAGGCTTGAAATAAACCAGGGACCCAGACAATACACTCATCACACGCACTGTCCCAAGTGCAGACTATGCCTTGGCGACATGTTGGATAGATCGTAAGGTAATCCAACAGTAGTGATTTCACTAGAAATTATCGATTTTCATGGAGCTGAACAAAATGGACTCCTTGAGCTACGGGCTGTAGAACAAGCATTAAGGTGCAGGAATGGTTATTATTGTCTCGCATGCTATTTAGCAGATCTGCTACTTCGCAGATAATTTCTAAAATCGGTGATATTTAGAAAAGGGGTGTAGGGGAGATTGGGGTACAGTGGGACATGGGGCACAGTGGGACAAGCCGTCTAGCTCTTTTGTTAAGAACAAGAGGTACATAACACTACTATCAGCAAAAAGCTATCACCCCCATACAACTTCTATATTGATTACAAGTAAAACCTATCATTTGTAAAAAAATTAGCGACACAAAAACTGTTTTTGAGCAGTGCAAGTAAATTTTTAGGACTGAGGATGATAGTTCGCTATGATAAGTTTTCAGCAGTTTTTCATTGCTGTTTTGTTACTACTGACAGAGGATGGACAAAGGTACACTTTAATTATATCGATTTAGTATCTCGGCTGTATGTATTAGTTTTTTGTCATAAAAAGGAATATATCATGCACCTGGGGCAGAGTGGGACACTTTTGCTGGGGCACACTGGGACAATAATAATCAAATGGTGAAATTTCCTTTCATCCTAAAACGCCATAAAAGTGTATTATTTTGTTTCTTAGGTAGAAGTATTTGCTAATCCTATCAGATTTGATGAGTTTTACTAAAACTTTCCCAAGTCAAATGCTTCCGTTGGGATGAGAATCACACAAAATATTTTTTTCCTCAAGTTTGGTTCCTGGGAAACATTTTACGTAAAGCAGGGGCCTAAAATAGCAACTAACTTAACCACCGCTGTTGACTCTTATAAACTCCTATGAAACATATCAGTATATACTTCTTATAAAATGTATTTTGATTATTGTCCCATCGCACCCCAGTGGGTGTCCCAGAGTACCCCATAGTGGGGCAAACTGGGACACATTTTTTTACGTTTTTACAACAGAATTCTGGAGAAAAGTATAACAGATATTCCAGATTTTTTTGTGTGACTATGTCATATTAAGTATAAGTTATAACGAGAGTATACAAGGCTACACTACAGGACAATAATAACAGAGATTTTTGCAAAAAGGTGAAAAATGTCCCAGTGTACCCCAATCTCCCCTATTACTTTGAAGATAATTTCTAGGATTACTGCTAGTTAGCACTTTGACTTGCCTATTCCCAAAGGAAATATATTGTATAATTAGCACAAATGCTAAATATTGAATATTTTTTCTAAATTGCAGCCAGAAGAAATATTCAATATTTATGAAAACTCGCAAACGCACATTGTCGGACTGCCTCTCCCGAAAGAAAATATATTGTATAATTAGCACAAATGCTAAATATTGAATATTTCTTCTAAATTGCAGCCATGATAAATATTGAATATTTCTTCTAAATCGCAGCTCCAAAATGTCCGACTGCCTCTCCTTAAAGAAAATATATTGTATAATTAGCATAAATGCGACATATTTTCAAACTTGCATAGGCTGGTGAATAAGGAGGTTTAAGGCAGTCCCAAGTATACATTCTTTGTTGGTTTGTGCAACTCCTCTGACAATAACAGGGATTATTCTATCGTTCTTCCTGGTTAAACAACGCGCATGCGCTGGTATATAAGGATTTTTAAGACAATCGCAAGTACATTTTCATTTGTGGTCTGTGCAACTCCACTCAGACAATAACAGATTATTCTATCGTTCTTACTTGTTAAACAATGCGCATGTGCTGGTATATAGGCTGTTTAAGACAGTCCCAATCATTCAACGATGACCGAAGGTGTTTCGGAGACAATCGGACCCTTTCATTGTAATTTCGAAAGAAACAAAACGCCAAAAACAACATCTTCCTTTGGTCCTTGATTGTAACAATCAAATTATATTCTAATTAGATGATATCATAAAGGTGCTAAATATTGAATATATTGTCTTCTCTCCGAAAAGACTCTTGTGGATATTTAACTACGAATCTCTTCTATTTAGCATAGATTATAAAAGTGCTAAATATTGAATATATTGTCTTTTCCCAGATGCCAGCTACATATTTAAGTGCGAATCTTTTCTAATTAGATGATATTATAAAAGTGCTAAATATTGAATATATTATCTCTCTCGGACACCAGCTACATATTTAACTGCGAATCTCTTATAATTATATGATATTATAAGGGGTTATGTCCAATCGATCGAGACGGTTTCTCGATAAACGAGTAAAACCGATAAATATCTCGTCTGGAAGGGTCCCGGTTTATCTCTATCGATTGTTGTCCCGGTTTGCTCCCGGTTTTCTCTCGAAGCGCAAGACCATCTCGATCCTCCTCGAAATAACTCGACGTGCTTCGAGAATGGAATCGAGATGCCATCAAATGAAAGTTTGAATCATTCGGAAGGTGTATGCTAGCTGTATATATTTACTCTGTGGCAGCGAGATTAATCTCGGGGAATATACATATGCATTTAAATGAATTAGACTGAACATGAATCATTTAATATTATTTTGTTATTCCGTCTAGAGATCTGTAGTCGCATACTTGCTCAGAAAGCGCAGTTTCTCTAAACGTTATAAGTAGAAAAAAAGAAACACCACCAATTGAAAAGGTATAACCTGGCTCATTATTATTCTGTTATTTTGAACCTGTTTTTTACCTCCGTCGATCAGACGGAGGTCTAGGAACGCAACGTGAAATCTCCCGCCAAATAATTGTCATATGGGGAACCCACGACTCATAGTATTTCCAATAGGGATCGTCATGGTTCCCGACGAAATCTTGCACTTTTTCTTTGGACACAATTGAAATAATGGGGTTCCCCATTGCAATGCATTGCAGTGGGCCTTGCTTCTGTAATCGGGTTCCACCTCAATCTCGAATTGAAACTCACAGCGAGGCTGGACCCAAATCGCTGAACCTCAAACGACGTTGCCAAATCAGGTCAGATTTCCCATCAATTTTCTCTCCCCCCCCCCCCTTTGGCTAAACTACACCCGTTCTCTCCCTCTTTTCCCCATCAAACGAAAGCTTGTGAAAATCTAGGAGGCAGGAAATATTCCCTTTCCACCAGCAAACACGTTATTAGGCTCTATTTCCCGAAATAAAATTTACGGTGGGGAAGGTCACCAAGGTCGCGCAAACCAAGACATGTTGTTGTTTTCCATTTCCGGGTTTGTATTTTGAGTCATTTCTTGTTTCCAAGAGTGTTTCATTACTCCAGATCTATGCGAACATGTTCCATCGAACTATAGCCAATTAGTCGTTAAATCAATAACCGAACAAAGGGGGCGTGGTCCATATACTTGTAATGTTGTGTAAAACTGTAAATGCATGTTTTATTTTTCGTTTATTTTTTATTTTGCTGCATGTTTGGGCGCGGAATAAGTATCCGTAATCTTCCACTGATATATAACGTAGATGGCAAACCTGTCTCATAGTCTGTGAAACCCAAATTGTATGAAAATTCAACGCAAACAGCATGTGCTATTTTTCTTTGTTTTTATTCAAAATTCATGTTTACTTTTGGGTCAAATTTATATTTCCATGCTTGATTGAGACTGGAAATGCATTGAAACTTCCACCAGCATGTCCCGTAGCCCATAAAACTTTTACGTGGTCTGCCAAATCAAAATTGTGCGATTTATCAACGCGCAGCACATGTACCAAATTCATGTATTTATTATGTAAAATGCAGGTTTGCTACCTAAGTCTTAAACCTGCTTTAATTAATGCCTTTAATCCCTTATTAATTGCACAATCAAACGTAGAAAACGGAAGTTTAAAAGAAAAAGTTAACTCCCCTAGGAGAGAGTTGTCCGCCCCTAGGAGAGCTCTCCATTCAATTCCAGCGTGGCCACTATAAAGGCGACTGTAGCCTCATTCCTATCCTCTTTCTCTTGTTTGCTCGAGCAGTGCACATCTAGGGAAGTATTCAGAGGCAATCTTTCAACATTGGTTGTTGTTGTCTCGCTGGTGTAATATCCTTTATCAAGTATTGTTTTGTTATTCATTCGGAACTTACTTACTGTATTATTATGTCTGAAGTTCCGACTGGTATTCCTTGTCGTACGTGCGGGGAAAATTTATCCCCTTTAGACGCTCATACGGCTTGTTTGTCTTGTAAAGATTTATGTTACCGGGCGTCCACGTGCGCGGAATGTGTATTATGGAATCCGGCGGCCTGGAAGAATTATGCCCAGGCCCGTCGGGCTTTTCTGTTACATGCGTGTGATGACTCGTCTTTGTCGGAGATCGACAGACGGGTCTTAGAGATTTCTTTAGTTAATGATGTGAAGTGTAATGAGGATCTTGACCGGGCTGGTCAAGACCCTCAGTCTCCCATGTCAGTTTGTATACCTCCAAGCGGTACCGTCCTACACGATGATAATTCCAGGTTGCTAGACAGCTTGACCCGGTCCGGAGTTTCATTGTCTAGGGTCGATCCAAATCCAGTTCCTTTGTTACGCTCAACAAAGGCCAGGTCGGTCAAGCCTGGCCAGTCTATTGTTCCCGTCGAACAAAAGGAATCTTCACCCCAGGTTATTTCTCCTTTACCTATCGGTTCTCCACATGTACCTGTTAGTAAGAAGAAATCAAAGAAACGACGTAGAGTGTCAATTTCTCCTTTACGGGTTAAGACTAGACATAGTTTTCCTAATTCTGAAAAATCTATGGAAGCCTGTTCGGTTCTACCATTAAGTGTTCAGGTTGCGGGCTTACGAACATCAATCCCCGCAATTGTTGATTCTTCACATCGTCGTTCACATACTGCTACACGACACTCAGGTTCACATTACCATTCACGTTCTCGTACACAACGCTCGGGTTCACCACCTCATCGTTTGTTCTCACCTGTTCGTGATTCTATTGCCTCGGTTCGACGATCTCGTTCTCCGATCCGTAGTTCTCGTCCACCGGTTCATTTTGGTACTAATTTACGGCGCTCCCGTTCTCCGGTACGCCGTTCTCTTACGTCGACAGTTCATTCTCCTGATCCTTCTCACCGTTTCCCTAGGGTTTCGGCTCCCTCTGATCAAGATTACCATGTTCATTATCAACGAGCCCCTGTTCTTGATCATTTGGTGGATCATGATTTATCGTCTTGTTCTCAGTCTCCGGTTTCGTCGAGTGAGTCGGATGATTCTTCTTCCTCTCGGGTTAGTGTCAAAGATACGTCGAAGATGGATCATTTGCTTAGTATGCAGGCGCTTTTAGCGTTGGTTCCGGATATGCCCGCCCCTTCGAAGGTTGGTTCTTCTAGTGATAAGTGCCGGACAGCTGCGGATTCTGCATTAGCTACTCCCAAGCCGGATGTTCCTCGTACATGTGCTCCTTCACCAGCATGGGCAGATCATTTAGACAAATTTGATCGTCAATTACAAGATGACAATAAATTTAAGAAGCCTCGTTTCCGAGTTTCCCATGGTCTTCATGATAACGTGTTACCTGACAAACCACCCAAGCGTGATCGAGATTTATCTCAGGTTTCTAAATCAGGTAAGTCGACTCCACTTGAATTCAATACCAAATTTGTGGAGAATATCCAAGAGATGTTATTGGCAATCCAACGTG